>JAJJLU010000931.1:0-13890 GCA_023807065.1 Isotricha intestinalis
CTTCTTCTACTGTTTTATCAGTATATTTTCTTCCTATTAATCTTTTTACATCATATATTGTATTCTCATAATTTCTTATTATTTGAGATTTAGCTTGATTTCCTATTAATATTTTATCATTTAAAAATGAAACTATTGATGGTGTTGTTCTTTCTCCTAAAAGATTTGGGATTATTTCTACTTTTCCATTTCTCCAAACTCCTACACATGAAAATGTTGTTCCTAAATCTATTCCAATTGTATATTTTGATTTATCCATTTTCAATATAATTATATAATATAATTTTACAAAAAAAGGAAATAAGAAATAAAGAAATAAATAAATAATATTAAGTAAAAAGTATGAGAATAATATTAAAAAGCTTTATAGTTGCAATTGTAAATACATTATTTTGAAAATAAATATAATTTGTTATAAAGGAAAAAACTCACATAAATACAAAAAAATTTAAAAATAGTATTGTCAATGCCAAAAAGTTAATTTAAATATAAAAAATGATTATAAGAAAACATTTTCTTTTAAAAATATAAAGAATTAACATCAAACAAAAATTATCAACTTGTAAAAATTGATTTAGAAGTTTATTAATATAATATATTAAACAAACAATAATTTAAAGATTTCTTTTACTGATTATATTATTCTTTTTTATTGTATTATGAATATAAAGAATATAATTTAATCTTTTATTTTTGATGAGATTATAAAAACTATTTAAACATTGAATAAATTTATCTATGATAGAAAGATTATAAGATTATTTTAAAGAAAACAAAAATGAAATAAATATTAAATATGTAATTTTTGAATTACCATTATAATTCTATTGAAGGTTGATAAAATTGAATTAATAATTTTTTATTAAAAAATTAATTTATAAATTCAATTCATTAGAAGATGAATGAATATCATTAATTTAATTCGATATTTTTATTGATGTTATTGATTATATATAATTTTATTATTTTATTTAAAAAAAATATTCTCTTTTAAATTATGATAAATTATGCTTTTTTATTATCTAATCTAAGTATATTATAAATAAATTAAAGGAATTAAAATAAAAAGATTATTAAGAATAAAATGAAAACTAATATTCTAATAACATTTATAAAATATTACAATTTGATAATTTCAAATTTAAAACAAATTATGATTTATTAAGTTTATTATTAATTAATATTTGTTATTACTATTGATTATATAAATGATATATATATATTTAACTAAAATTAATCTTAAAATATCTATTTTTAATTTTTTTCCATATTATGATTATTCATTTTTTTCAATTGAATCAACACTATCATTAACAATAGAAATTTCATTTTCAAATTTTGATCTATGAGAAGTTTTTTCAAAAGTATATTTATCAAAACCAAAAAAATTAAGAGTAATAACTTCACAAAAGATAAAAGATCCTAACAAAGAAAAAATAGTAAATAAAATTAATTGAATATTCCATACATTTTTATACCCAAAAAGAGAATTATAAGTATTAATAAAAATCATATTTACAAGTTCACCAATTAAATTATAACTTGGTCTATTTTTTTCTGAAATTTTTATTATGCAAATATTATATACACAGCTAATAATACAATCAAAAAATATTATAATTATGAAAAGAAAAATATCAGATAAATTTATAGTATAGGAAATCAGTGAATTTTTTACCGAAATTCCAGTTTTTTTGAGAATTAGATAATTAATAATACAATAAAAACAACCGGAAATTCCTTCAATGAATATTATAAAATAAATATTTATATAATATTTAAAACTTAATTGTTTTTCTATTAAATATAAACAAGAACCTATAAAACCAAATTCAATATATAGTAAAAACAGTAAAAGTAAAAATTTATTATTTTCAAATATAGTAAAATTAGATATTATTATTATTATTAGTGAAACAAGACTTAATGTTAATCCTAAATAATGATGAATATTTGTTTCCAAATTCAAATAGTAATTTTCACTTATACAAAGAATTAAAATAAAAATTATTCTTTTTATGTTTAATAATTGTTCGTTTAAATCATTAATTTTAGGATGAAAATCAAATTCATAACAAAAAAAAAAATCTAATAATCCACATAAACAAATAATCAAAATGTATTTTTTAATATTTTGTTTTTTATCAATTCTTTCAAATTGTTTCATTACAATTTCATTATTTTTATTATTTTCTTTATTCTTTTTTAATAACTTTTGTTCAAAAAGATATACAAACCCAGCCAAACTTTCTCCTAAAAACATTAAAAACGTAGGAGATATATAATTGAATTTTGTTTTATAATAATTTCTAAGCAAATATCTTATTATATAAGCTAATATTCGAAATATTATATAAATAAAACAAGGATAATAATGAATATTAATTAATGCCATGTTTTAATAAATATTTAAAGATTTTTTTTTTAAATTTCTTGTGTTTAAGCTATTTTAAATATTTTAAAAAAAGGTTTTAAAAAATAACAAAGAATAAAAAGCATTCATAATATATCTTTTATTTAAAAACAAAATATTAAAAGGAGAAAAGAATCTTCATTAAGAAAATTAAAAAATGAAATATTAATAATTAATTATTATTTTTACTTTTTATGTAATTCATATTTTAAAATCTTATAATTATTTATAATATTTTTATATTAAATTTTATAATCATGTTTTAAATTAATTATATTTAACACAAAAATTTAAATCACCATTAATTTAACAAAACTAATATTATATTAATAATTAACTTAATATGATAAAAATCAATGATTAATAAGAATATCATTTATAAATTTATTAATGATAAAATGAAATAAGTATATTTTTAACATAAAATATTTTGGTGAATTAAATAAACTTTAAACCACATAAATTAAATTAAATTGATAAAAAAATAATAAAAAAAAGATTTACTTTAATTTTTTAAAAATAATTTCAAAAAATATTTATGAGAAACTTGGTACCATGAATTTTCCTCCAATAATTTGACTAATATCATTAAAGCAAAGTATAGTATAATATCTAATTAAAAGATCTTTATCTTCATTTATAATTTCTCCTAGATCTTTTTTTAGAACTTCAATATTATAAATATTTTTGAAAGGATTTTTACTATCTTTAGATTCATTAATTAAAGTAAATGGTTTATATGGAGAATATAATTTTTTATAACTTGTAAACACTATAACAACATAATGACCTTCATCGTTTATTTTTGAAATAACTGAAATTGAATTTATTTTATAATTAACATTAAAAACTAAATCATATTTCTTCCATTGAGATTTATCACACTCAATTTTATTTAAGAAATAATTTTTATGATATTCATTTAATTCAAAATATTCTGGAATTAATTGATTTATATATGTTTTCATATCTTCAAGATTTTTAAATTTTCCTACATTAAGTATATCAGATCTTGAAAGTGAAAATTGAATATTATAAATTAATTTTGCAAAATTTACATTTGGTTGATAATAATTATCAAAATCTTGATTTATTTCCGTGTTTACAGATTTAAATATACGAAAAACTTGATTCAAAATATCTTTTCTTTCTTCATCTCCTATTTGATATCCTTTTAATGAAAATTCTGTTGATTTTATCGATAAAATTTGAATTAAAATTAATATTATTGGTAATTTTGACATTTTGATTATAAAATTTTTTTAGAGAAATTTATATATAATTAAAATGAAAGATATCAAAAAAAATAATTGTTGGAAATTCATTGAATATAAATTTTAAATAAAATAAAATTTTTAATAAAATTTCAAAAAAAAAAGAAATAATCAATCTATACACTATTTTTTATAACAAAATTCCTTATGATACTTATAATTTTATTTAATCATTAAAAAAACTCTTTTTTAAAAGTTTGATTAATAAATAAACCATTTTAACTTATTCATTTTTTAATAATTTTATCATAAATATATAAATAAGTTTTTATTTATTTAGTTTGACTTTAATATTATCATTTATATTACAATTTTTAATCAAAATTATATATCAAAAAAAGAAAAACTTATTAAAATATATTGATACAATAAAATAAAATTTACATGTTTAAAAAAATATTATTTAGTGAAATTTCTAAAATCAGTATTTTACTGAAATTTTATTTTAGCATTTTTTATAAACATAATATGTTCAGCTTCGAAACTTGATTCATTTCCTTCTAACTCTAATTTATTTAAATATCTACTTGTTCGTAAAGTTCCTTTTCTATCATATACACTATAAACAGTTAAATCACTAAAATGAATTCCACAGGTTCCTTTATGATAATGCTCTGTGTGATTAATATCCAAAAACAGGGTATTTTTTATTTAAATTACATTAAAAAATAAAATCATTTTTATCTCCTACCCCTTTATTTCCTCCTGATGAAGTTGAAAAATTTGAAGTATATGCTCCAACAACTGAATTTTTTTTTATAATAATTATTATAGGACAATTAACATCATATTTTTGAATAAATATATCTCTATTTATTTCACAATCTAAAAATTGATAAATGTATTCAAATTGTATTTTTTATAATTTTGAGGATCAATCCATTGTTTTATTTGATCTAAATCTAAATCATTTGATTTAATATTCCTAATTGATTTCTTAATATATTATTTTCATTTGATAATAAAACTATTTTTTCTTCAAATTTTTTAATCAGATTTTTATTTTTTTCATTTTTTTCTTGAAGAAGATTATTATTTTTTTATTTTCTTAATCATAAATTTCTTCAACTTTTAAATTAATATCTTTTTCAGTTTCATTAATTGATATTAAAATTTGAGGACTTTAGTCATATCTGATGGAATAATTAATGTAATTTTATTTATTTCTTACATAAAAGAATTTTTTTGTTCATTAATTAAATTTTTTATTTCTTCTATTCCATCTCCTATAGTTTTACAAAGAAATAAATAAGGATTTATTTCTTTTATTTTTTTCTTGAAAATGAAGATTAATATTTTATTTTATTAATTAAATCTTTTGTTGTTTCTGAAGATAATTTTATTTCATTTTTTCTTGTTGATATTATTATTGTTATTTCTTTTTTTTCATTTTTTCATATAAATTCTATTTTCTTTCCTAAGTTATCAAATATTATGTTTGCAACTGGTGGTTCCATAATTAAAATAGTTAATTAATTTATTTACAAATATATAAAATTTTTTTTTAATTTTTTAAATTAAATCTAAATCTCAAAATTCTTTAATTACATCTATAATCGAATTAAAAGACTTAAAAATTGGAATCCAATATTATTTTATATAATATTATTAAACCAATTTTATCTTAATATGAAATAATTATTATAATAATTAATTGAAGTTTTTTAACCAAAAAACTAAAGAAAGAATGATTGATGATTTAAGGGAATAACATTATTATTAAATAGTTAGAAGTTATAATTTTTTTAATTTTTTCAAGAAAAAAATAAAGATCAAGAAAGAAATTATTATTGATTTTGTCGAATTAAACAATTGAAAAAAATCATAAATTAATTGTTTAATTAATATTTGAGAACTTAAATTAATATTTATATATTGAAATATATAAATAAAGTGTATTTATGGATATGAAATGACTTTTTTACTTTTTTTAATATATAATTGATTTTATTTTCATTTTCTTAAACAAAAATTCCATCACAAAAAAAGAATAAAAATATAAATATTAATCAATCGATTTTTTATATTGAAAATCTTTTCTTTATATAATTATAAATTTATTTATAATTAATTGGGAAATTGATAATATTTTTTTATGTTATTATATGAATATATCTAATTTCTGTTCTCAAAAAAATTTGAAAAAAAGAAAAAATAAACAAGTATGAAAACATAAAACTTTAGCAAATAACTTCATGCAAATTTGAAAAAATTTAAATAATGTTTAAAATTAATTAAATTATTGTTAAAAATAGATTAAAAATTTATGTTATTAAAAATAAATTTCTGTTTTTATTAAACTCTATAGAACCAAAAAAAATAATTTGAATAAAAGAAAAATATAATATTTAAAATATCTAATTATTAATTTATAATAAGTAAATGGAAAAACCTTCAAATATCCCTGAAGCCCCAAATATAAATTCTACAACAGAGAATTCAAAGACAATAGAATATATAATAGACATTGAAAAAAAATTGAAAATATCATTTAATGATACAATTATTTCATTTACTGTAATTCAATCTTCTCTACCTCAAAAAGAATATGAAGTAAATTTATCTTTGGAACAATTGTGTAAAATAAATAGATTCTTTATAAATTTTGAAAACCCAAATGACTTAATTGATTGGATTTTAAAATCTTTAAAACAAAAAAACTCAAATGTTGAATTTAAAGATAATAAATGTTTTATTCAAATGTTAAATCCAATATCAAATAAAACAATTGAATTAATTTTAAATGTAAAAGAAAAAGATTTAAACTCAAGAGTAAGTACTTTAGAAGCAATTATAATAGAACAAAATAAAAAAATAATATTGATGGAAGAAAGATTAAAAAAACTTGAATCAATACTTCCAGAATATAATGAATTAAAGAAAAATTATGAAGAAAAGAAATTAATGATAGAATCAGATATTTTAAATAAAGAAGAAGAAGATTTATTATTAAACTGGTTACCTAAAAAACCAAATAAAATAACTTTATTATTAAATAAAGATGGTGATTCTACTATTACTTTTATGAATAAATGTAATGGGAAATGTCCAACTTCAGCAATAATAAAAATAAATAATGGATATAAATTTGGAGGTTATACTACTCAAATATGGAAAGAAGGTGAAATTAAAGATAATAATGCATTTGTTTTTTCACTTGATAATAAAAAAAAAATATAATATTAAACAACTAGAACATGCTATTGGTTTTGGAACAAAATCTTGGTGGGGATTTGGTTATACATGTAATGCAATTGTTGTTCTTGAGAATTGTACTAAAAATAATGGAAATTGGGTTGGAAATGAAACTTATAATATTAAAGAGAAATATGAATTAAATGGAGGAGAAAGGAATTTTGCAGTCAAAAGTTTTGAAATTTTTTTTGTTGAATATTAGAAAAATATTCATAATCAATAAAAAATCTTTTATCAATAAGATAAAATATATTTATTTGTTTTAAGAAATTTACAAATTCATATTTTTTTTATACATTATTTTTCTTTAATATTTGAAATATTATTTAAAAGGAAAACACAAAATCTAAATATCTTTTTTCTGTTCTTGATTTTAATTTTATAATGGGAACTTTAATAGTGAAAAATAAATATTTTCATTTAAATAATAGTTATTAAATGAAAAATAAAATCAAAGTTGTAAGAATCAAAACAAAATCATAAAATCAAAAAAATGTCATTAATTCATACGTTTGCTTTGATATTATAAGGACAAATAAAAAAGATTAATTAATGGTGACATTCAATTAAAAATAATATTGTAATACTATTAATAATAATTTTAATAAAGTAATTATATCAACAATTATACTAATAATGATACTGATATAAACAAAAAAAATAATTTAAAATAAGATATCAATTGTAAATGATAAAATATTATTGTTCGTCATTGAAGTATGTAAGTTACAATTATATAGAAACGTTAAAACATCTTTAATTCCTTTTATTTAAGGGAAAAAATTATCTTATAAATTTTAATAATTGATTTTTTTAACAAAATGAAATCTTTAACTAAATTAATTTTATTTATACTTTCAATTTCCTATGCATTAACAGCAGATGGAGATTTAGATGCTGCTTGTGCATCTTCTACTCCTAAGTGTGCAGATTCAAATGCTGAATGTACTAGTGATAATGTATGTAAATGTCAATCTGGATATTATAAAAAAATACTGCTTGTGCTGCAAATATTGCTCTAGAAGCAGATTGTACTGCTACTGATACTTGTGTTGATAATGCTGAATGTAAAGACAGTAAATGTAAATGTAAATCTGGATATTATAAAAAAGATACTGCTTGTGCTGCAAATGTTGCTCCAAATGCAGATTGTACTGCTACTGATACTTGTGTTGATAATGCTGAATGTAAAGACAGTAAATGTCAATGCAAATTTGGATACACTGCTAAAGATAGTAAATGTTAATCAAATGAACAATCATCTGGAAACTCTTTTTTGAAAGTTAGTATCTTTTCTTTATTATCATTATTATTTTGAATTATTTTGGATACTTCAATGATTTCTAATATGCTTTTATAAATAAATATTAAATTTAATTTTTAATTAAAAATAACATTTAAATTATTATTATTATAAAATATCTTTTATTATTTTAATGTTTTAATGTTTTTTTTTAAATAACAATAAATGTAATATAATATAAAATTAATAAAAAATATAAAAAAAATCTTTAATTATTTTTCTTATTTTTAATATTGATATTATGATTATTTTGAAAATAGTTTTGGGACATAGAAAATTAAGTAAAATGTAAGTGAAAATTCAGAGATAAATTCTTTTTAAAGAAAATCGAATAATTAAATAATTATCTCGTTAAAATATATATTATTGTTTAATTTCATTTTTGAAACATTTTGAAGCTTTTTATATTTTTTGATATTATAATTAATTTGTTTAATCGGGTGAAATTTATATCAAAAATCAATATAGAAGTAAAATTATAAAGAAATAAAAAATAATAATTATTTTTTGATAAAAGTATTTTTTTCATTCAAACATAAATATAATAATAGAATTAATTATAATTAAATTTTAGTGATATATTTATTTATATTGAATTAAATGAGTTAATTAAGAATAAATAAAATTAAAGAAATTATAAAAAATAGATTAATACAATTTTTCAATCTATTTTTTGTATATAAATCTATGAAAAATGAACTATTTAAAAAAAAATTGATTAAAACATTTACAATTGAGAATTAAATAAATGTTTTTTTTTAACTATTAATCTATATAATTTAATATAAAGATTAAATATTTTTCCATTGAATCTATGATTTTTTAATTTATAAACTAAATATTTATTATTTTAATTTAATGAAAGGAAATTACTGATATAATATTTGAGAAATAAAAAAAGAATTTACTATTAAAAAAAGTATGTTATTATAATGTAGAAAAATAAATTAAATAATTTTAAATTCTTATTATCATTTTATTCCATTTAAAAATAGAATTGTATCATATTAAAAAAATATATATATATAATTATTAATTTAAATTAATGAATTATGACTTAAAGCATGTTTGAGATAATTAATATAACTTGTATCAGAATCTTTAAATTCTTCACTTGATTTATTAATAGAACTACTCATAAACATAGTATAATTAGAAATTTTTTCTGAATTTTTATCAATTTTTGGTTTAAAAGGAAAATTAGGAGTTAATTCTTTTATTCTTTTTATTCTATTTTCATTATTTGGGAATCTCATTATAATTTGTTTATCTTCAAAATTTAATATTTTATATAATTTAAAACATCCTTCAATGAAATCATCTTTATAAACTGGTTCTTCACAATTTTTAATTTCTTCAATTAAAGGTTCTAAAACTTTAATTAAATTATTTTGTAATTTAGATAAATCAATTGCATGAATAGTTATTTGACCATCATTATTAGAATCTAATAAATTAAATATTTTTTCAAAAGTTTTATATTTTTTTTGATTATATATTTTATTCGATGAATCATCAATAGATAAACCTTTTTTATCATTAAATAATGAATTTTGAGTTTTAGATTTATTCATTTTATATTTTTCAGCATAAGAATATAAATAATCAAATACATCTTTACTTCTTAATAAATTATTATCTTTATTATCATTTATTAAAGGAGTAAATAATTCTTGTCCTGTTTTATTATCAAAAGGCTCATTTGCTTCTTGTAATAATTTATTTTTTTTCTCTTGAGATTTTGTTAAATATATTTTTTGTCTTTCTTCAAAAGATTTATTTCTTAAACTTCCTTTTGAATATTCTGTAAATTCTGGTTTAAAAGAACAATTTTGATACATTTCATTTTCTATTTCTTTTAATTTTTTCTCAAATTTTTCTTTACTATTATGCATTTTATTTATTCTTTCTTTTCTTGATATATTTTTTTTATTTTCCATATTTAAACTTTTTATATTAAAATTTGGAGTAAAAGAATAATTTTCTTCTTTATATTTTTCTTTTAATTTTTTCATTTTATTTTCTAATAATTCTTTATAATTTAATAAAGATTTATCATCTTTATAATTTCTTCTCATTTTTTTTGATTCTTCTAATATTTCATTAGTATTTTCATTTATTTTTGGATGAAATGTATATTCATTATCTTCTTTTAATAAATTAGCTTTTAATTCTTTTATTCTTTTATTTTCTAATTCTGCCATTTTTATTCCTTTTTCATATAATCTTTCTCCTGTATTTGTAAAAGAATATTTTTGAATATCTTTATATATTTTTTTCCTCATTTTTTCATTCTTTGGAGATTTCTTTAATAAAGATTTTATTTTAATTTCACCATCATTTGTGTTTATATTAATATTATTATAAGAATTATTACTTTTAGTATATATAGGATAATAATTATTTATTTTCTTCTTTTTTTCTTTTTTATTTAAAATATTATTAATATTTGTTTGACTTTTATTATTATTTAATAAATTCAATGATTGACTATTATTATTTTGATAATTTGTTTTATTTAATTTTTTTAATTCATGTGATTTATTTCTACTTTGATTTTTATCCATTTTTTCCTTTAAATTTTTAAAAAATCTTTCATATGAAAATAAAGTATGTTCAATTGGATTAATCATTCTTTTATTTAATGATATAAATTTTTTATTTGAATTTAAATTTGGTGATTTATCTTTTTTATTATGTTTAGTAGTAATATATTTTTGAATTTTATTTTTACTTTTATTCCTTGTTAAATTTGGATTCTTTCTTATTATTTTTTGTGGATTAACTGTGTGTTTTTTTGATAATAAATTATTATTCAATTGTTGTTTAGGAGAATTTAATTGTGAATTTATTTGAGTGTTATTTTGAGTATTTAATTGAGAAAATAATTGAGAATTACTTTTTTGATTTTCTATTTTAATATAAGTATTACTATTATTATTACTATTATTTTTTGTATTATTATTACTCTTTATCTTTTTAGAATTATTTATATTATTATTTATTTGTCTTGTTGATTCTTCATCTACTTCTTCTATTGTTGAAGAATGAATATTTTTTTCATTGTTTATAAATTCATCTTTAAATTTAATTATTTGATTTTTTAAAAAATCCATTGATGTATAATCTAAATTATATTGTTTACAAAAATTAAATGATAATTCTTCTGGATTTGAATTTAAAAAAATAGGTAAATTCCCACTTTTTCCTTGATCTAATTCAATAGTCATAACATAAATTGGTTCTTCTTTAATTTTATTCTTTGTTTTTTTATTTGGAAGAAATTTATTCTTTTTTTGTGAATTATCCATGTTTAATTAAAATTTAAAAAATATTTAATTTTAAATAAATGTCAAGAGAAATAGAAATAAGTGGAATAAATAGAAAAGAAGAAAGTAAAATAAATAGTATAACTCAGAAATATTTAAGTGAATTAGGATTAAATAATGAAATTCCTAAATTTAAATTTAAAGATAATCCTAAATATGATGATTTAAAAAGAAAACAAATTGAAATTTATATTTTAGAAGTAATGAAAAAATTAGATGAATTAATTAAATTCCCAAATAATAATAAACTTGAAGAAAATAAAAAAAAATTTATAGAAACTTATAATTCAGAAAATATTGAAGAAGAAAATGAAGGAGAAATAAATATAAAACATAATAATCAATTATATTATGAAAATGAAAAAAAGATTAGAAACTATAAATGGCTTTTAATTTTATTATTATTATTAAATATAATTATTTTTTATATGATTTATAGTAAATAAAACAATAATTTAAATAAAATTATTACATTATTTTCATTTAATATATACAAATTATTTAATTTTTTTACGATTATTATTAAAAAATAAATAAAAAAAAATATAAATAAATGTTGCAACCACAATCTGAATCATCAGAAAAGTATCCAAACGAAAATTATAGATATGAAAAGGTAGAGAAGATAAATCAAAAATAGAAGAATCACCTAGATTAATATCTCAATCATGGAATTTTACACCAAAACAACATTACTTTATAAATTATATTAAAAATCATAATGAATTTATTCCAACTGATATAAATATACCTTTTTCATATAGAAAAGCAAATTATGTTGAAGGAGAATATAAAAAAGCAGATTTACCTTTTAAAAATTTTCATCCTGAAAAATATTGTACTTTAACTGGTGATTATAGAAGAAATCGTCCTCCTGCTTATACATTTGGAATAAGGAAAAAAATGAGAAATTTAAGTAATCAAAATATTTTTATTCCTTCTTATGATGAAAATGATTATAAACCTATTATTAAAGAATCTAATTCTTTTAGTGGAAAATTAAGTTCTATTTATCCTTTAATTTCTTTAAATAATAAAAAAAATTTTGAAAATTTTGTTAATTTACATGAAAATAGATTTAAAGGAAGTGATTTAGATAATATTATAAGTAAAGAACATTTTCCTGGTCCTGGTGCTTATGATGTTGATAAAATTACTATGTTTAGTGGAAATGGAAAAATGCCTTTAAGTAATTTTAAAAATAATTTACCTAAAACTATTGGAAGAAGGTATGATAGAATTAATTATGATGTTACTCCAGGACCTGGATATTATAATCATTCTACTAATTTTGGAAGAATTTATTATTAATTGTTATTTTTTTAAGGGATAAATTTATTAATTATTGTTTTTATTTTTAAACATTTTTTCATTTTTTGATTTTTCTATAATTAAAATTAAATCTATTTTATATTATTATAATTTTTCCATTCACTTTTCTTTTTTTAATTATAATTTCAAATTATTATATATAAAAATTTTTTTTTTAATATATATATTTCATTATTATTTCTTTTTAAATATAATATTCATCCCTTTTATTAGTATACTTTCATTTATTAGTTTCTTTATTTTCTTTACAAATTTTAAGGTAAATAACAAGTCAACTATTTTGGAAAAATAAATCTAAATCAAAATCAAAAGCAGTACATCTCTTTTTAAATTTGATAATTTGAAATAAGTACGAAAAAATATCATAAATTCTTTATCTTAAAAAATTTTTATAAATAAAACATTAACATAATTCATCATCATCTAAAGACAATAACTATAATCTTTTTATTTTAAATTTTTTGACCAATAAATAAAAAAATTTAACGGTTTAAAAAATTAATCTAATTATATGTTTTGTGAAAAACTTTGAAATGTAAATTAAACATTCTTTATCCAATTACTTAATACTAAAAATTTTAATTCTTATAATAAAGGTGATAGATTTAGACTAATAAGTTATTCAAGAAAATAAATTTCTTTGATAAATAATTTACTTTATATAAATGCTAATATAAATTTAAACAAGAATAATCAAAAATTAAATAATAATTAAATTAAATGATTTTTATTTTCAATCAATAAACTATAATATATATCAATTTTTATTCAATCTTTTTTTAAAAGTCATTTTTATTATTTTTATTATATTTTTTCAATAAAAATCCATATTTTAATTTTTCAATCATTTATTATCCAAATAAAATTTCATGTTATTTTCTTATTTACATTTACTTTTTCCTTTATTAAAATTGAATATAATTTAACAAAATTTTTTTTCATTTTTTCATAAAAATGTATATTTTACATTTTGTTAAAAAAAATAAATTTTAATTTTACTTGGGGATTGGGGATTGGGGATTGGGGGATTGGGGATTGGGGATT
>JAJJLU010000932.1:0-13869 GCA_023807065.1 Isotricha intestinalis
TATATTAAACAATTCATCTCCAATATTAAAATTATATATTTTTATATTATATATAAAAAATATTCAAATTTTTTTTTGTTTAAATATTTTTTTATTAAGTATTTTTCAATAGTTATATCCTTTATTTTTTATTTACTTTTTTTTCATTATATATTTAAATAGAATTATTATATTATATTCAATTTATTTCAAAAATTATTAAAAAAATTCAAAAATCTAAGAATAGTTAAATAAATTATATTAATATTTTATAATAAATTGTATTTTTTTCGACTTTTCAATAATAATAAAAAATCTTAAAAAAACAGATTAAAAAATTGATATTAAAAGATTTAAAATATAATATTTTCCATAATTGTTATCCAATAATATTATTTCCATTTTTTTGTAATCTTCCACTCATTCTTCTTCTTTCTCCAAATTGATAATGATTAACCGGATTAATAATAGGATTAGATTCTAAACTTGACTTATCTCCAATAGAATAAGTTTTATGAGTATAAGGATTAAAATCTATATCATCATTTTTTTTTCTATTATAACTATTATGATAATTTAAATTATCAATATTTCTTTCATATTCTTTCTTCCTATTAATTTGAGCATCTAAAGATTCTTTATATTCTTTTTGTCTTTTTGCTTTTGCAATTAAAGAATTATCAAAAGGATCATCTTTCACATTTTTAATATTTTGTTGATTTTGTGTATAATCTGTATTTATATTATTATATTTATTATAATATTGATTTATTTCATAATTACTATTATCATTATTATTAATAATTATATTTTGATAATTTTGGTTATTTTGCTTTTTATTAAACATATCTGGATGTCTTTTTGGATTAAATCCAGCAGGATATTGTTTATATAATGGAATATTTTCTTCTTGCTTTTCATTTATATTATATTGAAAGTTTTCTTGTTTTCTTGGAGGGGAAATATTGTTGTTATTATTTATTCCATTATTTTGATTTGGATTTAAATAATTGAAAGTTACTTCTTCTTTTTTTGGTAAATTTTTATCAAAAATTTCTCCTGTTAAAATATTATATCCATGACTTAAACCTCTTTGATTCATTTTACCTTGTTCATATAATTTATTTGCTGATTTTAAATTATTTAAATTAGTATTATTTATATTGTTTATGCTACTATCATTATAATTATTTCTATAATCAATTGGATTATTATAATTTAAATCATTCATATTTCTATAATCAATTGGATAATTTAAATTATTGACATTTCTATAATCAATTTGATTATTATAATTTAAATCATTCATATTTCTATAATCAATTGGATTATTGTAATTTAAATCATTCATTTGTCTATAATCAATTTGATTGTTATTATTTAAATCATTCATATTTCTATAATCAATTGGATTATTATTATTTAAATTATACATATTTCTATAATCAATTGGATTGTTATTATTTAAATTATTCATATTTCTATAATCAATTGGATTGTTATTATTTAAATTATTCATTTGTCTATAATCAATTGGATTGTTATTATTTAAATCATTTGTATTATTATAATTAATATTATTAAAATTCTCTTTTTGATATTCTTGTGGAATTTGTTGGAACCTTTTTGGATTTTCAAAATTTTGTTTTTCTTGAATTAAATTTTGATATTCTTCAAATTCTTGTTGTCTTATTTTTTGGCGTTTTAATTCTAAAAGTTGTTTTTCTTTTTCTATATCACTTTTATTTTTAGGTATTTGTTGTTTATTATATTGTAATGATTGGTTATATTCAAAATTTTGATTTATATTATTATTTCTATTTTGTTGGTAATGAAAATTATTTGAAAATAATTGAGGATCATTTGGTTTATATTCCATTAAAAATAACTATTTTATTAAATTGAAATTTAAATGAAAGACAATTAATAATTTATTAAATATATTAATTCAATATAATTCTTTATAATCGTGTTTCTAATAATTTATAGTTGAAATTATATATGGTAAAAAGTTGGGATATTTAGGATAAGAAATTGGCCCAATCCCTATATTAATTATTAATCATTATATTAAATAATATTAGAATTTTAATTTAATATTACCTTTATTAAAATAATATTTATTTTTTATTTGTTTTCAATAAAATAATGGTTGAAAAAACAAAAGACGAATTTAATATTTATTTAATTAATGAAAAAGATTCAGTTACTTTATTAATAATAGAAGAAAACAATAATAATAAAATTAATTATATTTGTAATTTTTCACTTGAAGAAATTGTTCAAATAAATAAAATATTTTATTCACATAATAACAAAATAGAATTAATAATTGAATATTTAACAAATATTTTAGAAAAAAATATTATAACAATTAATAAACATATTATTAACCTCATTCTTTCGATAAATGAAAATGAAATAAAAATAGAATTTACTTTATCAAAAATATCATCTAATTATATAAAAAATATAAATTATGCTATAAAAATTAAAAACAACAAAATAAATATCATAGAAAATAAATTAATAAAAAATGAAAATAATAATATCAATAAAAATGAATTACTTTATTCAATGATAGAAAAAAACCAAAAAAAATTTGAAAATCAAATGAATAAACAATTTTTTTTTAATTCAGACCCCCGTAAATTAACTTTCAACACTGAAATTACCCAAAATTGTAGTTGTGCAAGATGGACAGTTACTCATTCTTTTGATGTATTTAAATCTATTTTTGACGAATATTTAATAGTTTATGGAAATAATTCCAAAAATTATTCAATTGAATTTTATAATATAACAAATAAAAAATTAAATGAAAATCTAACAATAAATAATCCACATAGTGATAAAATAGTAAATATTAAGCATTATTATTATGAATTAAATAAACAAGATTTTATTTTATCTTCTTCGCAAGATAAATCAATTAAATTATGGGAATTATTTTCCTTGAAAAACTTATTAACAATAAATCACTTTAGTGAAAGTATTTATATTTTATGTGAAATGATATTTTTTAATGACAGAATACAAAATGATTATTATATAATAACATCAGCAGATCAAGAATTGAAAATATGGAATAAACAAGGAGAAAATATTAAAACTTTTACTGATGAAAATAGTTATTTAAATAAATATTATGAAAATTTTAAATATTATATAATTCACGGAAATGAAGGAAAAATAGGAATTAGAGATATTGAAAATGGAGAGATAATACATAAATATGGAGAAAATGATGATAAAGGTTATCATTGGGTTGAAATTACATCTATATATGATAAAAAAAGAGTAATTGGAGCTCATTATCATGATGGTTATTTAAAAATATTTGATTATGATTCAGAAAAACTTGTTAAAAAATTTCCTTATGAAAAAACTGAGCATAATTTTTCTTTTTGTTTATGGAATGAGAAATATATTTTGGTTGGCTATATTTATTCTATTAGACTATTTAATATCGACGAAGGGACCATGATTAAGGAATTAGATGGCAAATTTTCTGGTTGGGGAATTTTGACTATTTATAAATTTTATCATCCTACTCTAGGAGATTGTTTAATAGGAAATGACCATGATGGAAAAATAAATATTTTAACAATATCATAAAGTTATTAAAATGAGTTGAGTTATTATTAAATATAATAAATATAATAAAAATTATTATATATTAATGAAATTTTGATTTTTGGGGATTGGGCCGAATCAATTGTAAAATGTAATTTTTAATAATAATTCAAAAACAACTTTCATTAAACAATTTAAAATATTCAATAAAATTACATAATTGCAATGGCATTCTTTTTTAGAAATTCTAAAAGAGACTTTATTTTTCAAAAAAGAAGATTCAAATGAATATAATCAAATAAAAAGACAATCAGAATTACTAAAAGAAAAAAAAGATAGTATGATATTAAATAATAGTTTTTTTACTTCAAATAATTCAAAGCTCCATTTGGTGTTTTATCAAAAAAATCTTATTATTGTTTCATTTTATAAGGAATTAATTTAAACTTTTCATTTAATAATATATTTATTTATAATGTAAGCTTTTATTACAAATTAAATTAAATATTTGTTTTTTTAAATTGATAATATAAAAATAAAACTTTTATGAATAAATTGTATATTTTTTAAATTATAATTTCCTACAATACTAAAAAGAGTTTTGAATTAATTAAATTATGATTAGAGAAGTTTTACAATTGTTATAATTTTATAATTTTTTTAAATAGTTAAAATTCTTTATTTAATTTTATAAATTAATATTAAAATTAAAAAAAATATTTGAATTTAAAATGAACTATTGCTTTATAATATTTCTTAATTAAATTTTTTATTCTTTTATCAATGATGAATAAATTAATTTTTCTATAATTATAGTGATTAAAAAAAAAAATATGAAAATAATTTCAAGATGTTTTATATATTATTTTCAATATATATATAATAATAATTAAAAATATTTTAGTATTTTAATTTTGTTATAAAATTTAATAGATATATAAAATTATTATTTATATTGACAATATTATTTTAAATAATATATTTTTCATTTTTCAGTATTAATTAATTCATATAAAGATCCTTTTGTCGGAGTTGATTCTAATTTATTTTTTTTTCTTATAAATATAATAACTACACATATAATTAGAACTAAAATTATTATTACATAAAAAAACAATGATGATGAATTATAAATAAAAAAATAATCGATTTTAATTTCTGATTCATTATGAAATAATACAATATAATAATTTGTTTTATTAAATATTTTATTTTTTGGTTTTTGAAATTCTAATTCTTTAAAATTTAATTTGTCAATTTCAAAACAATAAGATATATTTTGGGGAGAATAAATATATTCTTTTTCTAAAAAATCTTCATACATACAAATTGATGTTAAATATTTTTTAACATTCTTTAATTTTACAAATAAATTTGGATAAAGAGAATTATATAAAATAACAGTAATTCTTTTTTTTAAAATTAAATTATAAGTTTCTTTTTCAATATAATTATAGCTTGACTGATTCAAACCAAATTTTAATAAAAGAAAAATATAATCTTCTCCTGTATCATTACTTAATTTAATTTCTAAACTTTTATATGTTTTATTATTTTTATATGTTCCATTAATTCTATCATCTGTTCCATTATTTGAAATAATAACTTGTCTATTATTTGAAGATGATTGAATTATTTCAATCATAAATGGTATTACTTCTTGACATTTAATAATAATATTTTTTCTTGGATAAGATGATAATTTTAGTAAATATGATTTACCTTGTTCACTTTTAATAATATTTTTATCACTTTCATATAAATAATTTAAATATACTGAAGAATTTTCTTTTGATTTTATCATTATAATATTTTTTGATTCGATAATAACTGGATAATTTAATATTAATTCTTCATTATCATTTAATATATAATTTAAATCAGTTGAAAATTGTTTAAAATAAATAGAAACATTCCCATATATAATTGTTGGATATAAAATTAATTTTAAATCTTCATTTTTATCATCTGGATAATCTTGAAGAAAAAAAATTTGATTTGAATTATTCTTTGTACTTATTTTTTGAATGAAATTCTTTTTTTCAATTTTTTCACAAAAAACCTTAGTTTCTTTGGTTAAAAATCTTAAAGAAAAAGTATTTTCACTGACTTTATTATTATCTAATTTAAGGGAATTATACATTAAATATGGATAAAAATATAATTGATCATTTAAATTAGGAACATATTTATTTTGATAACTATTAAATTTAATAGAATTTATAACAGTAGAACTAATAAAAAAAGGAATTAAATTATTTTTAGAAGAAAATTCTTTTGTTTCATTTGTATCTAAAATAATATCAAAATCATATTTTAAAGGAGCTTGAAGAATATTTCTACGTACAATTAAATTATCATAATTTGCACTTTCTGAAACTTTCATTATTTCTATTAAAATAATTAGAAAATCCCTATTTGAAAATTGTTTTCTATTAATAAATGAAATTTTATTATTTTGAATTAGAAATTTATTATATTTTGAAACATCTAAATCACAATTTTTTTCTATTTCTTTTAAACTTGTGTTTTCAATTAATTTATAATAAATATTATAATTATAATTTTTTGGTTTTTTGATTATTTCATATTCTAAAATTTCATCCTGGAAAATATTAATCATTGGTTGAATAAAAGGATTTATGCTAGATGATATAAAATGAATTATTTTATCATTACCTAAATTTATGTTTTGAAAATATTCATTTCTAAAATTAAATAAATATTGATAAGAAAAAGAAATCTGATAGTGGCTTATTGTGGTTAAATTTATATAATATTTATTTTCAGGTAATAAAGTATAATAATAATCAAAAAAATCACTTTCTATGTCTTTTATTAAATTTTTATTTTCAAAAAATTTAAAATTTATATTTGTGTCAACTTTGATTTGTATATGAATTATTGTTTGGATATTAATTGTTTTTGTATAAAATGAATGTGAATTAAATACAGGTTCATTATTTATAGAATAAACAAATTTTTCAGGTATTATTTCCTGTTCTTCAGAATTTATTTGTATAATAATTTGGAAAATAAATCCAAAAAATAATAATTTTTTCATTTTTATTCTTTCAAATAAAAAATAATAAAAAAAAAATAAAAATAAATTAATCCTTTAACGTTAAATATTAATTTTAGATGAAATTATAAAATTAATTAATAATTTTAACACAAATAGAATAAGGTCTAATATCCTTCCCATCAGGAACAAACCAATAATCATCTGGACCTCCAACTTCTGAAGCTTTATGAATAGCACTAGGTCTTACTCTATTTTGAAAAACAATAATATATTTTTTCCCAGTTTTTTCACTTTTACAAATTTGAGAATATTTCTCAGCCGTTTCAATATTAGGAGTACAATAAATTCCAATACCAAAATTGTATTTTTTCCCAATTTCCAAACCATATTTAACAATAGAATCAGTATTAGTAATTAAAGTTCCATGATAACTAACAGCCCATTCAGAATCATTTATAGAAGTTCCATTTGAATCTAACCAATCATCATTTTCATATTTTCCATTTACTTTCAAAGCAAATCTAATCCAACCACATGGTCTTTTATATTCTAATCCTCCTCTCTTAAATGTTTTCCCTGTATCATCTATATCTCTAAAATCATAATCATAATATGGATCTAAGAAATTATCTGGTATATGATAATCTCCATTTGATTTCAATTTTGTTATATAATGAATTGTAGGAAGATTTTTCGGACTATTTTTTTTATTGAATATATATTGTCCTATTGTTGCATCATTTGATAATAGTTGACCAAAATATATTAAACTTTGATTCTCTATTGATTCTCCTATTTTTGATTCTATTGATTTTTTTAAATCTCCAATTGATTGATTGGGATCTATATCCAATTCAAAAGTTGAACCTGATAATGATTGAATAGTTAATTTTTTTTTTTCATTTCCTGTGTATTGATATACATTTGTAGATGCGTTACTATAATCTTGAGAAATACATGCTTTAGACATTGAGAAATTTATATATTTTTCAAAATCTAAGGGATTTGAATTTCCTGTTTTCTTTTTATATAAGTTTCCCTTAATTAAGGAGCTTAAAGCATCTAATAATATTGAATCATCTGACATTTTTTTTTCTTATTTTATTATTTCCCAAGAAAAAAACAAAAGAATCTAGAAATATCATCATTTTTAATCTTTTATTTTATAAAAAGATTCAGAAAAATTTAAAATTTAAATTCTCTTAATTATGTTTATAAAAAGTAATTTAAAGATAATTTATATAAACTCTTGTTAAACTCTGCTCTATAATTTAATAAAATGTTTAATCAAAAAAAGTGAAAAATATTTAAAAATATTTTACTAATTTTTCTAAAATATTTTTAACAAATAATAATTTAATATATAAATAATATATAATAAAGATTTTTTCAAATTTAATAATTCAAAAAAATCAGTTTAAATGAAATAAATAAAATAAAACATTTTATTTAAAAAAATATAAATATATAATCTCTATATTTATTTAAATAATCTTTAATCATTTTAATAAAAACTAATTTCCCTTCTTATATTATAAATCTTTTAAATATTTATAAAAAATGATTTTATAATGAATTAATAATACATCATTAATAATTTTAATAAATTTTTCAATATCATAGTTTTCATTCTCTCTTTTCATAATATTAACTTGAGATCTGCTCTTTGGAATTAAATTATTAGTTTTAATTTGCTTACTTTTAATTTTGTTAGACATTTTTTTTGAAGGATTAATAATTTTAGAATCTTCAGGACTTTTTGAAGGAATATTTTTTTTTTTTGATTTTGATTTTTTTTTTTTAATACCTGAAGGGGCTCTTTTTATTTTTAATAACTTTGATTTTATATTCCAATTTTTAATTGTACTTTTTAACAGAGCTTTTCTTTTTCTATTTGTTTTATAAAATATATTTTCTAATTTTAATAATTTTAATTCTTGAGATTTTATTTCAATTGAATTTAATAAACTTTGAGTTATTGATGGAGTAATATTTTGATTATTTTCTTGAAGTGTATTATATAAAGGATTCAATATTGTAGGCACAGATTGTGCTAATCTTCTTTTTTCTTTTTTTTTTCTACCTTCTAATATCATTAATCTTACAATTCCTGCCTTATAAAATCTATAAAAGTAATTCCTGAATTTTTCTTTCTTTTCTTTTTCTTTATTTACTAAAAATTTACGTAAATTTCTTGCTTTTTCTAATCTTTGTTTATAATTGTTATCTTCAATTTCTTTTTCTTTCAATTCTATTATTATTTCATCTTTCTTTTCTATCTTTTCAATTTCTTCTATTTTTTTTTCTTCTTTTATTGTTTCTTTATTATTTTCATTATTTATTTCTATATTAGAATTAATAATATTTGAATTTAAGATATTTGAATTAAAAGTAGTAGAATTTGTAATATTTGAATTTGATATAACTGAGGTTGAATTTGATGATGAAGAGACATTTTTTTTACAAACCAATTCTCTATATATTCCTCTATAATAAAATTTGATAAAACATTTATGTAAAAATTCTTTATCTTTTCTATTTTTTTGAAAAATAATTTTTTTAAATATTTTCTGATTATCTTCTTTATTTGAATTTTCTTGAATATCTTTTTCTTCATTATCATTGTTTTCATTACTTAAAAAAGGATTATTATTACTATTATTTTTTATTACTCTATGTAGCATATTTTTATCAATATTCATTGATTTTCTTATATCAATATCTTTTTCATTTTTCATTTGATTATATAAACCATTAAAATAAAATTTTCTAAATTGCTGATTTAAAATATTGTTAGTTGCTCTAATTTTACTAGAAATTAAAAATCTTAAAAATTTCCTTTTTTTAATATCTTCATCTTTTTCTTCATTTTCAACTTTTTCCATAAATTCTTTTTTTTGTTCTTTTCTTAATAATATATTTTCTATCATGATTCCATTGAATAAAAATTTTTTGAATTGCTCTTTCATAAATAAAAAAATATAATTGTCTTTACTTCTAATAAACTTAGAGAGAATTTTCTCTTTTTTATTAATTATTTGTTTTTCTTTTTGAATAATAAGATTCCATCTTTCAAAATTTTTAAATAAAATCTTTTGATTCATTGTTTCTTTTTTCCAAAATAATTGTTTTAAATAAATATTTTTTAATTTTTTAATTTCATTTGGATTTTCATTTCCAAAAGAAGAATTTAAAATATCATCATTACTATTATTTAATAAGGAATTTTCAATTCTAATCACTTTAATATTATTTGAACTATTATTATAAATATCAGAATTATTTAAATCTTTTGATTGATGATTTCTTAATTTATTATTTTCTTCTTTTAATATACTAATTTCTAATTCATATTTTCTTAATTGTTCTTGATAATTTATTTCAGGATTTTCTTCTACTAAAATTATTCTTCCAGAATTTGAGTTTTTCCTTTTTTTTAAAAATGATTCATTGTTTTTTTTTGAAATATTTGATTTTTTTCTATAAACCGGTTTATTATTATTTTTATTCTTATTTTGATTAATATCATTTTTTAGTTTTAATAACATTTCAAATACATTTTTATTTGAATGATTAGTAATTACATTATTTGCTAAATTTATTGCATTTGAGATTTTAATTCCTTTCATGAATCTTTTTCTACTTATAAAACCACGAAATAAACTTTGAATTTTTTTAGCATATATACCATAAATTTCTGGTTCTCTTTCTCTAAACAAACTAAAATTATTTTTTTTTGAATTATCAACATTTAAATTATTTATACTTTCAATAATTTTATAATTATTATAACTAATTGCATTTTTTTTTCTATAAGCAGGTGATTGAGACTTAGGAGAATAATAATCAAAAGAATTATTTTGATGATTAAAATTTTCATAATTTAAATTTAAATTTATATCATTATATCCAACACTATTATAATTTTCTAATACACTTATATTTCCATCTATTAAACTTGAAAATTGATTATTATTATTAATATTTGGATTTATTTTAACTCTCCTATAAGGTTTAGTTATCGTTTTATTCTCAAATTGATTAAAATTTGGTGGTTGATCAATATTTAAATTTAATTCCCCTAAGTTTAAATTTAAATCAGGACGATTGCTTTCTCTTTTATAAGTATAAGTATTTCTATTATAAGATGGAGGAACTTTAATTTTTTTTTCTGTTATTTGATAAGTTTTTCTATCTGAATAATTATAATTTCTATCATTAGAATTTTTGTAAGGTGTTTCAATGTTATATGTTTTAATGTCTGAACAGTTATTTTTCAAAACATTTGAAGGAAAATTATTATTATTTTTGTTAAAAGGTACTGAATAATATTGAGAATAATTATATTTTTCTGTTTTTCCTTCAGTATTTCCAGAATGCCTTGAAAAATTATTGTAATTAAAATTTATTGTATTTCTTTCTGTATTTGATTCATTTATATAATTTTTATCCAATTTTAAATTTAATTTGATATCTTTAATTTGATTATTTTGAAGTTTATTTTGTGAATTACTATGCAACATTTTTTTTTAATTTAAATAATAATGAATTTTATGGATTATATATCATTATTAAATAAAGTTAAAATATATAAATAAAATCTTAATTAACAAAAAATAAATAAATTGTTAATTAATGTTAAATATAAAAAATTAATAAAAATATTTAAAATAAATAAAAAAATGGAAAATAATTCAGAAACTCCTTTAATAAGTAACAAACAAAATCTCCTTCAAATATCAAAAAAGAAACCTCCATTTTTTCATTATATAATCCTACTAACATTTTATGTAATTTTTATAACAATATTATATGGAATGACAAAATTATATATTTTCAATAACAACAATAATTCCTTTTTTCATATAATAATATCAATAATATTTTATTTTACAAGTTTAATGACAATAATATGTCATTCTAAATCAATGTTTATAGATAATTCAATTGATTATCAAAATATTAATAATAATAATTTAAATAATCATTGTGGAAAATGTGATTTTAACAGGCCTCAAAGAGCACATCACTGTAAAATTTGTGGTGTTTGTAATTTAAAAATGGATCATCATTGTCCTTGGATTTTAAATTGTGTAGGAGAAAAAAATGAAAAATATTTTAATTTATTTTTAATTTATTCTTTTCTTAGTTGTTTAATTTCTTCAATTTTTACTTTTAAGTTTTTTATTCTTGGATTAAATCAAAATAAAAATTTAATATATACAAAAACATTTCATGGAAATTTATTAAGGATTTTATTAAGAAATTATAATAATTCTTTATCTGTGTTTACTTTTTGTTTTTCTTTATTATTTGGATTATGTGTGTTTGTTGTTTTTTATGTTAATTTTAGTCATGTGAAAATTGGATTAACTAGTATTGAAATGGAACTTTACTATAATAATTTAAAAAATTGTCCTTATTATAATGATAATTGGAAAGAAAACTTATTTAAAATATTTGGAAATGAACCTTTTAAAATGTTTTTACCTTGTGAAAAAACTTTTAATCAAAATAATTTCTTAGAATATGATTATATTGCTTTAAAATAAATACCCAAAAAATAAATATTTCATTTAAAATATTTTTAATGAAATACATTAATTTTTCCTTATTTTTATTTAGCTGGAATAAATCCAGCGTTATTGTTAAAAAACATTTATTTATTTTTTCAAGATGAAATATAAATTAAAGAATAAAATATATCTAAAATAAAAAAAAAGCATATATTTTAAATTGAATATAAAAAAATATTTATGGTATTTAAATCATTATTATTTTTTTTCTTATTCAATGTTTTAAAAGAATTTATTTCCAATTTATTTACAATTATTTTTCTTTTAAATTATCCCTTAAAAAGATTTAATTGATTCATTATAAAAAACTTTTATGAATATATATTATATAATTATAGAAAAATATCTTGATCAATAAATTATAAGATAAAGGAATTAATAGAATCTCATAAAATTATTATTATTTTTTTACGAAAAATACTATAAATAAAAAAATCAAAATAATCTACATGTTTTGGTTTTATTTCAATTTATTTCAATTTGATAATAAGTTATCATGTCTTATGTTGATATATCAATAAATATATGTTAAACTATTTTTATAATTGAATTATGATTTTAAATATGAATATTGAGGAATTTATTGAAATTCTTTTTATAATAACTTTCATAAATTTTTATGATTGATAAATAAATATATTGATATTGAAGAAATATGATTTATAAAATTAAATATCTTAAATTTGATGATTAAAAATATTTAAGAACTAAGAACACAAATAATAATAATATGATAAGAAAAATTACAGAATTGAATTAAAAATTCATTAAAAGGAATATTAAATAAAACACTACAATAATAATGGAAACAATATATGGAAAGAATAGGATGCTTAAAAATAGAATAAAGAAAATAAAGATATTTTAAAATGTCAAAAAAATTTTAAAAAATTTTAATTGATTGAACAAGATATTATAATATTATATTTATTTAATATTTAACATTCAATAAAAAATATCATGAAAAAATAAGATTAAGAAATTTAAGTTTTAATTTAGATTTTTTTATTTCAATAATTTTTATACCAGTAAGGAAAAGAAACATTCAAATTTATTTTTTATTATTAAAAAACTAAATTAAAGTAATTATTTCTTTTTTATCTATATTATTATTAATATATATTTCATAAAAAATTATTTCAATAAAATTATGATAAAAAATAATCATATAATTCAAGAATTTTCTGTTTTTTTTTGATTAATAAATTGAATAATTAAATTAATGAACGAAGATAAAATAAGAAAAGTAGTAGATAAAGTTTCAAAGGAAATGAATAAAACTTATAATGATATAATAGGAAAATATGATAAATTAATAAAAGATATTTGGATTAATTCAGAGGGAAATTTAATAATTACTCCTATATCAAATTCTCAGAAAGAATTATACAAAACTTTATATAAACAAATTAGAGAATTAAATTTAATTGTTGATTATAATTCAAAATTAAAAAAATTATTAATAATAAAAAGAAGACAATTTGATTTTGATAAAAGTGAAAATTGTCAAAAGAAAAATAAAGAAATAATAGAATTCATAAGTTCATTAAAAGAATGAAAATAAAAATATAAAAAAAAATAAAATATAATCATTAAAAAAATAAATTAAAAATAATAAACTTATAAAAAATACATTTAACTCTAATATCTTAATAACCTTATTAAAATATTGGGGATTGGGGATTGGGGATTGGGGATTGGGGATTGGGGATT
>JAJJLU010000933.1:0-13865 GCA_023807065.1 Isotricha intestinalis
CCCAATCCCCAATCCCCAATCCCCATCCCCAAAAAGAGTAAGAAGAAGAAAAAATAGAAATGGATTAAATAAATAATTAACTAATTAAAATTAATAAAATTCTTAACAAAAAAAGCATTCGCAATTGTACATATGGCACTCCTTATTATCTATATCTATATATTTTATCTCTCAATTTTTACCTGTTTATCTCCCTAATCTTTTTTCATCCACATATTTTTCTTTCATTTATCTTTTGAGAGCATCTTAATTTACAATATTTTTTTACTTAATTCTTCGTTGTTATATTTTATTTTATTTTATTTTATTTTTTTTCATATTTTTTATAATATTATTTTTTTATCTATAATAAATGAAAGATAATTCTTCTAAAGATATTCTAATTAAATACTTTTCTACTATTAAAAATCATGATAATGAAATTGAAGAATTAAGAAAATCTTTATGTAATAATAAACATTTTCTTCCTAAAAATTTATTTGATTCTATTGATATTAATCTTAAAAGTTATTTAACTTTAAATGATTTGAGAAATTATTTAAATAAAAATAACATTGAATTTGAAGAACAATGTTTAAGAAGATTTATTCATAACTTTGACAAAGACGAAGATTTTTCAATCGATTATAAAGAATTTTTAGGTATTATTTCACCTAAAAAGGATGATAAACTTCAAAATGATATTATTTCAAAAGAACCTCAAGAAAATGAAAATAATGAAATTGATTCTTCTTCTGAAAAAATTTTTCAAGAAATAATTATTAATGAATTTAATTTAATTAAAGATTTATATAAAATTGCAGATGAATTAAAAAAGCAAAAAGATTTTACTACTTATGAAACTTTTCTTGAAATTGTTAAAGATGAAAAATATATTACTAAAGAAAATTTAGGGGTATTTTTAGAAGATAATAATCTTGAATTAGATGATAATGATTTAGATATACTTTTATATAGAATAGATGCTGATAATGATGGTCAAATTTCTTATCAAGAATTTTTGGAAATTTTCTTTCCTTATAGGGAAAATTATACTTCAAAAGATATAAAACCAGAGCAAGAAAGGAGTAAAAATTATACTATTGATGATATTCAATTTAAAGATGAAAATTATGAAATTCCTCCTCTTAATGAAGAATTGAAAAATTCTTTATATTCAAATAAATTAAAATATTCAAATATTAACCCTTTAAATAATAATAATATCAATGATAATTATTTAAATTCTGAGATAAATACAAATCAACCGTGTCGAGGTATAACAAATAAATTTACTCTATCACCTTTATCAAATGATTATTCAATGGATAAACAATTTATAATTAAGAAAGAAGAAAATCAAGAAAATCCAACTTTTTCTTCAACATTAAATAAATCAAATCAACCTATTATTGTAAATAATGAACCTCCAGTAAATCAAATTGATTTTGATTATACTAAAAAGATAAATAAAAGAGAACCCCCTCAATATAAAAGTTATTATATGCAAAAAATTCAATCAATGAACGAACCAATTGAAAATAAAATGAATGAAAATATACCAAGAGATATTTCAAATAAAGTTGTTAATTCTTTTTTTATAAGAGATCCATTATATTTAGATAATAGAAGTGAAGTATTAACTCAAGAGAAAATAAATGATCAATTTAAAGATAATAATAATTATTTAACTGATCAAATTCCTTTAAAAGTTTGTAATAGATGTCATTGTCCAAATCCATGTAACTGTTATTGCCCTTTTGATTCAAATAAAACTAATTTAAGTTGTTTATTAGAAAATTTAGTAAAGCAAAATAATATTATTGAAGGACATAAAGATTCACTATCTCTTTGTACAGATGTTAATTTAACAGATTTGTTTGATTTTTTTGATAAAAGTAACATGAATTGTATTTCAAATGTTGATATGAAACAAACTTTAATTGAATTAGGTCTATGTCCAAGCCCAACAGATATTAATAACATTTATGATAGATATGATAAGAACAAAGACAATAAATTAAATTATAATGAATTTTGTGATATGCTTTTACAAAAAAAATATTATTTAGCTAAAGTTGTGAGTCAATGATATTCACCATCTTATTTTATGGGATTTTCTTATGATACCAAAAGAATTTTATTTAGATTATTTCAATCTATGATAGATACAAATAAAGAAATTAATAATTGTAGAATTTGGCTTTTTTCTAATAAAGGATTTTCAGGGTATGATTTTTATAATTTGATTAAGAAAAATTATGCTAATGGAATTATAAAATATGATATTGTTGGTTTTATGAGTGAAAATGGGAAATTTCTTAATCCTTCTGAAATTGATTTATTAATGGAAATTTTAGATAAAAATAAAGATGGATATAATTTCTTATAATGAATTTTTGTCAGAAATTGCTTCTAAATATTAAACTTATTTAATTTTTTTTTATTATTAAATAATTAAGTTATTTAATTTATTCTTAATAAAAGACATTAATATTATATTTATAAGATTTGTTTGAGATAAACTATGCCTTATATTATATCATTTGTTACAATTTTTTTAAATATGATTCTCTATATAATTCACTAAATAATCTTTTTTATCATTCAATAAATTTTGAAGAGTATCAAATTCAACTAATTCTCCATATGCCAAAACTAAAATTCTATCATAATTAATAATAGTTTTAATTCTGTGTGCTATTGTTATAACAGTAGAATGTTTCAATGCTTTTTCAATTCATTTTTGAATTCAAGTCTCTGTTTTATAATCAATACTTGCAGTGGCTTTATCCATTAAAACAACTTTACTTTTTCTTATGCTCTTGCAACACAAATTAATTGTTTTTCACCAAAAGACAAATTAATGCCATCTTCAACTGTTTTGTAATTTAAAGATTTTTCTCTTAGAGCATCTTCCAAACCAACTTCAATCATAGCATCATTTTCAATTTCTAAGTCTGAATATCTAATAATCAATATTTTCTCTTAAAGAACATTCAATTAAAGTAGGTTCTTGTGGAATAACAGTAATACTATCTCTTAATTCTTCTAAACTAATAGTACTAATATCAACATCATCTATTGTAATTTTACCTTCTGTTGCTTCTAATATTCTAATAAACATAAACATAAATTTGATTTTCCACTTCTTCCTACATATCCTATTTTTTCCATTGGTTTTATTTCTATATTTAAATTTTTAAGTATTAGGATGATATTTAACAGAATAATTATGAAATTAACTTTTCCACTATGAATGACTCTTTTACCTCTTAATGATTTATCTTCAAATGGAGTTCCTTTTTGAACTATTTAAAGATTCACATCTTTTTACTGAAGTTAATAATTTTTCCAAAGTTGTCAATCTTTCCATAATATCATATAAATAATCTATTAATTTCATTGAATAAGTTAATAATAGTCCAATTGCTTGACTTGAAGCTGTATCTCTGAAAGCTAAACTAAATAATAAAACAAATAATAATAAAATAAATGATATTAAATCTAATCTGACTCCAAACCAAGCGTCTTCTCCAATTTGATAAAATCTAACTTTGAAGAAAGTATTTATTAATCATAGAATGTAATAAAATGACATTATTTAAATTACTATCATTTTTTGCACTAACTTCATAAAACAAACATTAATTTTCTCAGCAAAATTTTTTGCTTCTTCACTTTCAATTTTTCTATTATAATTTAAATCACTTTTATTTCTAACAATCATAATAACAGAATCTTCAGGAGCATTAACTTTATCGAAACTACTTCTATCATCAATACAATAAACAATTAAATCACCATGTGAATCATAATAAAATTTCTTGTTTCAGTACGAAATTTTTCTTCTCCTGCAGTGTCACATATTTTTAATTGAGCTGTTAAATATAAAAAACTTCTAATAATTTCAAATCAAGAAAAAAATGAAAATAGAATTTCATTTTTTTCAAAAGGAATAATTCTTTCTCATGAGAAAGTAATTTAATATGAAGAGAGGATATTGTTTTGATTTGATTTTAATTTCTTCATTTTTTTGTCAAATTTTTTTTTAAAAGAATTAAATCAATTTTTATTTATTTTTTAAAATAAATAATTTCCTATATTTTTTTTAATGGAAAGTCGATATAGGAATAGAGAGAGAGAGAGATTCAGATAGAAGAGAAAGAGATAGAAGAGATAGAGAAAGAGATAGATATAGAGATAAAGATAGAGGTCGTGATAGATATAAAGAAAGATCACGTAGACACCTTCATTCTATTCCCGTCATTCCTCCTATAGAAGGTATAATACATTATATAATCATTAATAAATAGATCCCATGGTCTACATTATTCAAATTCAGAAGTCCAGAAGAAGCGAATTTAGGTTGTTAATGTAATAGGAAAACCTTTAAAAGTTGGAAGACCTAAAACTAATCAAGGTTTAATGATAATGGGAGATGATAATTTATTAAGTAATATATTTGCTTCTGTTTTAATTAATGGGATTATGAATGCACCTTTAAAAGGAGAAAAAATTACTTTTTGTACTAAAGTGTTATTCTTTAAAGAAATTTTTGAAGATATTAAATTAGATTGTAAAAAATATTGGAAAGTTAATGAAATTTTTATACCTAGGAAAGATATTGAAGAAAATGATGTTGCTGGAATGGGAAATGCTTATGTTCTTTTTGATAGTGTTGATGATGTTAAAAATGCTAGAAGAAATTTGTGTTGTAGAAGATTTAATGATAGGTTAGTTAGGATTATTTATTGTGAAGAAGAAAAATTTGACAAAAAAAATTGTGAAGATAATGAAGAAAGTAATAATAAAAGTAATAATAAAAAAAATAAATGAGAGTTGGATTGATGAAAATAATAGAATAGATATTATAAATGTTAATTAAATTATAAGAAATGGTTTGTTTTCTTTTACAGTTTATTATATTTATATATTAAATTAATTTATATAAATTATAAATTACTCGAATTTTATTTTTTATTAATCCCATTCCTTAAAAAATTTATTTAAAATATTTGCTTAATGTTCTTGAATTATAATTTTTAATCAAATACTCATTTATAATATTTAAATTCAAATTAGTAATAAATAATTATTCAAATAATAATGCAATTTCTTTTCAAAATAATTATCTTAAGAAAATGAAGATGATAATTATAAAATAACATGTACGTGCACAAAAAGTAATTGCTCTAAGAAATATTGTGAATGCTTTAAAATAGGAAAAAAATGTAACAAACAAATGTAGATATATTAATTGTATGAATATTAAAATTAAAGAAGATAAAAAATTATAATAAAGAGAGGGAAAGTATAAACAAAAATATAAATGATAATTTAATAAATGATGTATTAAATAAAAATAAATATAATAAATTCAGAAGAAAATAATTTCGAGTAAATCATCTAGTTGTGAAAATTTAAATGATTCTTTTAAAATACAAAGAATAAGTGTATTTATTAATAAACATTAAACTTCAATAAATGTTGAAAAATTAAGTAAAGAAGATTTAGATTTATTATGCAAAAAAAGAAAACATTGTTAAATATTTTTTAAGGAAATAAAATATTAAAAAAAGTTAATTATTTTCAATTTAATTTTTGTTAAATAAATTTTTTATATTTTAAAAATTATATTAATAAAAAATAGTTATTTATTTTTGTTCATTATTTATAGATTCATAGACTAGGTGCAAATTGTCCTCCAAGAAACATTGCTTTACATGCTATAGCTTTAGGAGTTAATGGGATTCCACCCATAGTGCAAGCTTGCCAAAAGCAAGCACCAGCAGTCCCTGCAGCTATTGCCCATCCAGCTCCTGGAATTAATAAACCAGGGCAATTAGCAATACCACAGCATGTTGCACAGGCAAATATTCCCATAGCTGGTCCTCCTCTAACATATAAATTTGAGTTTAAGAGGAAGAATAAAAGAAAAACTAAACTAAATCTCATTTATTTATTATAAATATTCTGACATTTTATATTCAAAAATCATTTGACACTAACTCTTTTTGTTGGCATTTTTTTTTTAATTATTTTTAATAAACAATTTTAATTATTGGTATTTTTTTATTTATTTATTCTAATTATAATTTTATTTACTAAAGATATTTGATTTGGGGATTGGGGATAATAAAACCTCAAAACTCAAGATTTCATTCTTTTTTCAGATATCCATAAAATTAAAATTTAACTTTAACATTTTAAAATTCATTTTCCTTTTATTAACCTAATATCGTTGAATTAATCAAACTCTTAATTGTTAATTCTTCTTTTTTATTATTTAGATGATATTATTTTTGTGAAAATGAATCAAATAATTAGGTTAAATATTGAGGTCAATATACAATAAATAGTAAAGAGTTAATATATTAAATGATTTTTTTAAAATAATAATAAATAAAGTTTCATGATTCAGAAGGGAGAAATTCAAATTTTTTTCAAATATAATAATTCTTTCTCATGAAAAATTAATTTTATGTGAGGAGAACATATTGTTTTCTTTGATTTATATTTTTTCATTTTTTTGTCAAATTTTCTTTAAGGGATTTTTTAAAATAAATAATTTCCTATATTTAATGGAAAGTAGACATAGAAATCATGACAGAGAGAGAGATTTAGATAGAAGAGAGAGATAGATATAGAGATAGAGATAGAGATAGAGATAGAGATAGAGATAGAGAAAGAGAAAGAGATAGAGAAAGAGATAGGTATAGAGATAAAGATAGAGGTGGTGATAGATATAGAGAAAGATCACGTAGACATCATCATTCTCGTTCCCTTCATTCATCCTATAGAAGGTATAATAAATTATATAATTCATATAAAAATAGGTCTCATCGTCCACGTTATTCAAATTCAAGTCTCATTCTCGTCATCATAAATCTCATTGTCGTCACCATAACAAATATCCATTAAAATCATCTCAAAAAATACATACAGTAAAATTTCAAATCCAAACAGGTTTTTCAGACGCTCCATCAAATCCAGCTTTATTAAATCCAACCTCCACCTCAAGTAATCTTCCCTGAAACATTACCAGTATTTACAGCAACACCTTCAAATCAAAAAGCAACAACACCTCTCTTTCCTCAACCTCCTAATCCTAACTTAGTACAATCTTTAGTACTTCTTCCAAAGGCATCTAAAACAGATAGTAAATTATATATAGGAAATCATTCAGCAGGTTTAACATAACAAACTTTAGTTCAGCTTTTAAATAATTCTCTCTGTAAAACCAGAAGGAATTGAGAACCAATCAATTCTGCATGGATAAGTGCAGATGGTGATTAAGCGAATTTAGGTTTTGTTTTAAATGGAGTTAATGTAATGGGAAAGCCTTTAAAAGATGGAAGATCTAAAATTTATCAAGTTTAATGACAATGGGAGATGATAATTTATTAAGTAATACAGTTGCTTCTGTTTTAATTAATGGGATTATGAATGTGCCTTTAAAAGGAGAAAAAATTACTTTTTGTACTAAAGTATTATGTTTTAAAGGATTAGTTAAAAATATTGATATTGAAAAGGAAGATGTTTATAAAGAAATTTCAGAAGATATTAGAATGTGAAAAATATGGGAAAGTTAATGAAATTTTTATGCCTAGGAAAGATGTTGAAGAAAATGATGTTGCTGGAATGGGAAATGCTTATGTTCTTTTTGATAGTGTTGATGATGCTAAAAATGCTAGAAGAAATTTGTGTTGTAGAAGATTTAATGATAGGTTAGTTAGGATTATTTATTGTGAAGAAGAAAAATTTGACAAAAAAAATTGTGAAGATAATGAAGAAAGTAATAATAAAAGTAATAATAAAAAAAATAAATGAGAGTTGGATTGATGAAAATAATAGAATAGATATTATAAATGTTAATTAAATTATAAGAAATGGTTTGTTTTCTTTTACAGTTTATTATATTTATATATTAAATTAATTTATATAAATTATAAATTACTCGAATTTTATTTTTTATTAATCCCATTCCTTAAAAAATTTATTTAAAATATTTGCTTAATGTTCTTGAATTATAATTTTTAATCAAATACTCATTTATAATATTTAAATTCAAATTAGTAATAAATAATTATTCAAATAATAATGCAATTTCTTTTCAAAATAATTATCTTAAGAAAATGAAGATGATAATTATAAAATAACATGTACGTGCACAAAAAGTAATTGCTCTAAGAAATATTGTGAATGCTTTAAAATAGGAAAAAAATGTAACAAACAAATGTAGATATATTAATTGTATGAATATTAAAATTAAAGAAGATAAAAAATTATAATAAAGAGAGGGAAAGTATAAACAAAAATATAAATGATAATTTAATAAATGATGTATTAAATAAAAATAAATATAATAAATTCAGAAGAAAATAATTTCGAGTAAATCATCTAGTTGTGAAAATTTAAATGATTCTTTTAAAATACAAAGAATAAGTGTATTTATTAATAAACATTAAACTTCAATAAATGTTGAAAAATTAAGTAAAGAAGATTTAGATTTATTATGCAAAAAAAGAAAACATTGTTAAATATTTTTTAAGGAAATAAAATATTAAAAAAAGTTAATTATTTTCAATTTAATTTTTGTTAAATAAATTTTTTATATTTTAAAAATTATATTAATAAAAAATAGTTATTTATTTTTGTTCATTATTTATAGATTCATAGACTAGGTGCAAATTGTCCTCCAAGAAACATTGCTTTACATGCTATAGCTTTAGGAGTTAATGGGATTCCACCCATAGTGCAAGCTTGCCAAAAGCAAGCACCAGCAGTCCCTGCAGCTATTGCCCATCCAGCTCCTGGAATTAATAAACCAGGGCAATTAGCAATACCACAGCATGTTGCACAGGCAAATATTCCCATAGCTGGTCCTCCTCTAACATATAAATTTGAGTTTAAGAGGAAGAATAAAAGAAAAACTAAACTAAATCTCATTTATTTATTATAAATATTCTGACATTTTATATTCAAAAATCATTTGACACTAACTCTTTTTGTTGGCATTTTTTTTTTAATTATTTTTAATAAACAATTTTAATTATTGGTATTTTTTTATTTATTTATTCTAATTATAATTTTATTTACTAAAGATATTTGATTTGGGGATTGGGGATAATAAAACCTCAAAACTCAAGATTTCATTCTTTTTTCAGATATCCATAAAATTAAAATTTAACTTTAACATTTTAAAATTCATTTTCCTTTTATTAACCTAATATCGTTGAATTAATCAAACTCTTAATTGTTAATTCTTCTTTTTTATTATTTAGATGATATTATTTTTGTGAAAATGAATCAAATAATTAGGTTAAATATTGAGGTCAATATACAATAAATAGTAAAGAGTTAATATATTAAATGATTTTTTTAAAATAATAATAAATAAAGTTTCATGATTCAGAAGGGAGAAATTCAAATTTTTTTCAAATATAATAATTCTTTCTCATGAAAAATTAATTTTATGTGAGGAGAACATATTGTTTTCTTTGATTTATATTTTTTCATTTTTTTGTCAAATTTTCTTTAAGGGATTATCTATTTTTGAAAATAAATAATTTCCTATATTTATTTTTTAATGGAAAGTAGACATAGAAATCATGAGAGAGAGAGATTTAGATAGAAGAGAGAGATAGAGATAGAGAAAGAAATAGATATAGATATAGATATAGATATAGATATAGAGATAGAGATAGAGATAGAGAGAGAGAAAGAGAAAGAGATAGAGATAGAGATAGAAGAGATAGAGAAATAGATAGATATAGAGATAAAGATAGAGGTGGTGATAGATACAGAGAAAGATCACGTAGACATCATTATTCTTGTTCCCTTCATTCATCCTATAGAAGGTATAATATATTATATAATTCATATAAAAATAGTTCTCATCATCCACGTTATTCAAATTCAAGTCATCATCACTCTCATTCCCATTATTATAAATCTCATAGTCTTCCCCATAACAAATCTCCATCAAAATCATCTCAAAAAACACATCCAGTAAAATTTTAAATTCAAATAGGTTTTTCAGAAGCTCCATCAAATCCAGCTTTATTAAATCCACCTCCACCTCAAGTAATCTTCCCTGAAACATTACCAGCATTTACAGCAACACCTTCAAATCAAAAAGCAATAATACCTCTTTTTCCTCAACCTCCTAATCCAAACTTAGTACAATCTTTAGTACTTCTACCAACAACATCTTAAACAGATAGTAAATTATATATAGGAAATCATTCAGCAGGTTTAACACAACAAACTTTAGTTCAGCTTTTAAATAATACAATTATCTCTGTTTAAACCAAAAGGATTTGCTCCAGGAGAACCTATTATTTCTGCATGGATAAGTGCTGATGGTCATTATGCTTTTGTTGAATTTAGAATTCCTGAAGAAGCGAATTTAGGTTTTGTTTTAAATGGGGTTAATTAATGGGAAAGCCTTTAAAAGTTGGAAGACCTAAAACTTATTAAGGTTTAATGACAATAGGAGATGATAATTTATTAAGTAATACACTTGCTTCTGTTTTAATTAATGGGATTATGAATGCTCCTGTAAAAGGAGAAAAAATTACTTTTTGTTCTAAAGTGTTATGTTTTAAAGGATTAGTTAAAAATATTGATATTGAAAAAGAAGATGTTTATAAAGAAATTTTGGAAGATTTAGAATGTGAAAAATATGGGAAAGTTAATGAAATTTGCCTAGGAAAGATATTAAGAAAATGATGTTTCTGGAATGGGAAATGATTATTTTCTTTTTGATAGTGTTGATGATGTTAAAAATGTTAGAAGAAATTTATGTTGTAGAAGATTTAATAGGTTGGTTAGGATTATTTATTGTGAAGAAGAAAAATTTGACAAAAAAAATTTTGAAGATAATGAAGAAAGTAATAATAATATTGAAGGTAATAATGAAAAAAATAAAATTAATGAGAGTTGGATTGTTGGGAATGAAAATAATGGAATAGATATTGTAAATGGTAATTAAATTATAAGAAATGGTTTATTTTCTTTTATAGTTAATTATATTTATATATTAAATTAATTTATATAAATTACAAATTATTTAATTTTTTTTTTTTTAATCCCAGTCCTTAAAAAATTTATTTAAAATATTTGCTTAATGGTCTTGAATTATAATTTTTAATCAAACACTCATTTAAAATACTTTTAAATCATATCCATTCACATATTCTGATATTAAATATATATACTCTGAATTTTCATAATAATCATAAAATTTTGCTATATTTTGATTAGGAAATTTCTTAAGAAATAACGGTGTATTTTTTTTCCCATAATATTATTTTATATTCTTCTTCATCTATTCCTTTTTTTAATTTATTTATTATTTTAACTCAAAAGAATTTTTTCACATTATTTTTTTTTTACTGCATAATTGACAAATACCATATTTTCCATTTCCTATTTCTTTATTTATTAATTTGTAATCATTATTAATATCTTTAGTATAATTTTCTTCATTGAAAATGTCTTTAAATTGTTTCATTGCTTTTAATATATCTGAAATCTCAATTAAAAAACTATAATTTCCATAAGTTGATATTAAATTTAAAGAATAAAATATTGAATTATTTAAAGGAATTAATCCTTTAATAACTAAATAAGTTGAATTTTTTATTTTTTTATTATTATTATCTAATGCATATAATATTATTTCATTTCTTTTCTCTTCTAAAAATTCTGTATTAAAATAATGATTATATTGATTTAATCCTGGTAATTGATATGAAAAAGCTCTTTACTTTACTTCTTCTTTTATTTCACTCATAAAAAATTTTTTAATTTTTTTTTAAAAGTATTATTATTTATATTTGAATTTTTTAAATTTTGATATTTATTTGAATAAGAAGAAGAATTTTCTTCTTTAACATCTTCATTTTTTCTTTCTTCATTTAAAGAACAAATTTTAGAAAAATTTATTTGATTTAAATTATTTATCGTTAATGAAATATCCTTTTATGGTTTTTAATTCTTTATCTATTTATGCTTTTTTCCATTTCAAATTCAAAGAAATCCAAAAATAAAGTATTTAAATCATTTTGTTTTATATTGTAATTAAATAATTTTTCCAAGTTACATATTAGATGAATATTCATTTATAATAATAAATATTCTATATATTTAAATATTAGAATTAAAAAAAAAATGTTAATGCTTCTATTAAAAATATAAATGGAAATTAAAATATTATACTCTACTTATTATTTTATTATATTTCTATTGACTTGAATTGTCTATTATAACTAAATCTCTATGTTCTAATTATACATTTGAATCAAAATCTTTATTTTTATGAATAATATATATTATTCTTCTTATTTTCCCTTAATAAAATATTAATTAGAATAATAAGGAAATTTAATTTTATTTTCTTTAAACACTTTCTTTAATCTTTTTAATATTTTTATAATTATTATATAGTTACTTTTATAAGAAAAAATCAAATATTTTTTATTTAATGTTTATTAAATTTTTTGTTAGTTTAAAACAAGAATTTAAAAGTTAATTTTAAATAAAAAAATTATAAATAAAATGAATGCTGCACCATTATTATTAAAGAAAGAATTGAAAATAAAATCAGATAAAAACAATGATTATAATGTTGAAATTTTTATTGATTCAAATTCATTTCTTAATATTCAATTCAAAAAAATAAAATTTTAATGAAAACAATAAATAATTTAGGAGAAACTCTTACTTCTACAATTTCTGAATAAATTGTATTTATAAAAAAAATAAAAGTATAGTTGTAAACCCAAAACTTTCAAATAAAATATCATCTAAAAAAAATAATATACCTAAAGTTATTCTCAATTAAAAAAGTTAAAAAAGAAAATGATTTTTTAACTTATTTCCAAAATCATTTTAATGCTTCCAAACAAAAAGAAAAATCTAAAAGTGATTTGATGGATTTACAAATGAGAAAAAAAGAAAAGAATTAAAAGAAAAGAAAAAATATTTCAAAATATAAGTTTAGAAGATATAAAAAAAAGAACAAAATCAGTGAAATTAATCATATATTATATTTCACCTTTTGTTGAAAATGAAAAAAAGAAAAAATGAAAATAATAAAAATGAATAAATTAAATTTATATCATCAAAATTAAAGGTGATAACAAAGAATATTGAAACTACAAATTTATTTAGATTTCAAAGAAATTTTAGTGATTGTGGAATTCAAATAAAAATTAAAAAAAAAGTTTAAAAATTAAAATTTTTTTTAAAAATTTAATAAATTCCTTTTTTAAATATAAATATGACTTATAAATAAACTTTATTAAACAATTAATAATCCATCATATATTTCCTTCTGTTGATGCTAAAAAAGATAAAGTTCAATTAGACTATAAAAATTTAAAAAATACAAAAATAGATATTACAGTTAATGGTTATTTACTTTTAACAACAAATGAAAATTTTGATTAAAAAGAATTTAAATCTTTTAAAAAAGAGATCAGAACAGATAATTCAAAAGATAATTAAAAAAAAGAACTTGAATTATTTCCATAAAAATTTAAAAATTATTTAAACATTAATGAAATTTCATAAAGGAATAAAATTATTAAGTTTTTTAAATAAAAATATCTGATCTCTATCAAATAAAAATAATTAATCTTGCCATAATTTAATTCTAAATCCATCTCCTTTTCCTCCAGAAGCAATTGTTCCATCGTTTAATTCAACACATGAATAAATTATATTATCATGTGCTTTTTCCTTATCAAAAATTTTATTTAAATTTTGTTCTTCATATTTATATTTCACAAGACAATTATTTCCTTTTTCATCAATAATAGAACATAAAAATAAACCATCTAAACATTCATTAATAGCATAAATTGTTTTAGGTC
>JAJJLU010000934.1:0-13859 GCA_023807065.1 Isotricha intestinalis
CCAATTTTCGACATTTCCCATCCAAAGGGTTCGAGATGAATCCATTTATTTTTATTATATTTTTTACTATTATAAAAAAAACAAAAAATAAGAAACAAAAATTTAAACCTTTGAAAAAAATTAAAAAATAAAAATCTTATTTTTTTTTAGATTTATTTCTTTTAAATTTAAATCGTCTTTTCGGATTTGATGTCATCATTTTTTTATATTCAATATTTTGTTGTTCAAGGAATTGATTACTTATTTTTAAATCTTCTTTTCTTTTTAAATTAATATTATCAATAACTTTTTGTCTTTCTTTATCAATATAACGTGCTTCTTTTTTTAATTTTCTAATAGCTTGTTTTTCAGTAGATTTAACTTTATGTTTCATTATTTTTTCCATTTTTATTTTTTTTTCTTTTTCATTTATAAATTCAGGAGAATCTCCTAAAAAAGATAAATCATAATCGGGTTCTAAACTAGGAATTGGCTTTGGTTTAATTATTAAAAAATTCATTGGAAACATTTTCTTTGATATTGATTTATTTTTTGTTTCTTCATATATATTTATAAATTTATCATAGAATATTTTATATTTATTATTTTGTTCTATATAATTTTTAATATCTTCATATAAAAAGGAAAATAATATATCATAATTTATATCATTTTTTAAGTTATCTGAATATGATATTATTAATTTTGAAATTTTTTGATTTAGGAATTTAATAATTTCTTTATTTTTTTGTTTAGGATACATTAATTCTATTTTTTCTATTTTTTCTTTTTTATTTTCTTTATAATTTATACAAAAATGAATTATTCTATCTAGAAAAGGTATTAATCTTGGATTATATGAATTTATATTTATTGTTATTTCTGTGTTTAATTCTAGTAATTTTAAAATTGGAATTATATTTTCATTTGTTATTTCATATATTTTATCTTTGGAAATTAAATAATCTAATATTTTATTTATTTGAGAAATACAATTTGACATAATTTGATTTGTTGAATTTAAATTTTGAGTTAATACTTTTATAAGGTTTAAAAATTTGATAAAATATTCTATTTCATCAATAACATTAGAATTTTTCATTCTTTGAAAACTTACTAAATTTGCTATTATAAACTCTTCTAATTTTTCACTATTTTTAAAACATATTTCAAATAATTTATTTTTAAAATTTAAAAGAATTTTATTTTGGTTTTCAATATTAACTTTTTTACTAAAACATATAAACTCTAAAAAATCACTTAAAAATTTAGGAGTTTGAATATTCATATTCTCTTCAATATTATCAAATAAAGGATTATCAATAAAATATTTTTCAATATTTTCCACCATTTAAAAAAATGATATAAAATAAATTAAAAAAAATAAAAATATTAAATTCCACAATTAATTAAATAAAATAATTATTATTAAATATATTTTATGTCACAAATTTCAAAATCAGAAAAACCATTTCCTTTTCATTTCAGAAATTGGTTACCAAATATTGATTCTTCAGAAATAAAATCAAAATTAAAAAATTCAAATAAATATATAAGAATAATTAATTATACTTTATTATGTAATTCCTTAATACCAATATCAACATATATTAAATAATCAGAATTAATAAAATTCCCTTATTTAAATTGGGAAGTTAGAAGATAAAAAATATTATATGAATTAAAAGAAATAAATGGAGATTTTATTGGATTTGAAGAAATAGAAAAAGATGATAAATTCATTGAAAGTTTTTAAAAATGATTATCAATTTATTTTAAAAACCAGAACTGGATATCATAGTGAAGGATATGCAATAGCTTTTAAAAAATCAAAATTTATTTTAAATGAATTTATTGTTTAAATTATAATATGAATATCAATAAAACAAGTAATATAAGTGAAATATATAATAGAGATAATATTGCTTTAATAGGAGTATTTAATATTATTGATGATAATGATACTATTATAATATTCTCAGTCACTTTATTATATAATAAGTAATAGAGGAGATATAAAATTAGGTCAAATACATCAATTATTTCAAGGAATAAATTTATTAAAAGAAAAATCTGAAAAAGAAAATAAAACAATTTATATCTTTTTACCATAATTACTAAAAACTTTTTTAATAGATTCTTCATTAGAATCATATGATAAATTATTAACAAATAAAGTTCTAATATCATTTTCTCCTTTATTAGGAGGTTTACTTAAAGCACAAGTAATAATATTATTATTAATTTTTAAATCATTAATATTAGATACACATTCTAAAGCATTTTCATTACTTTCAAAATCAATAAATGCAAATCCTCTTCCATTTCCTTTTTCATCTTTTACTACTCTTATATTTTTTATATTTATTAATGGACATTTTTCTATTATTATATTTTCTATTTCCTTTTCTGTTATATTTTCTGGTAAATTTTTCATTATTACTTTTTTATCTTCATTATTTTCATTAAAATTCATATCTACTAATTCATTAAATGATTTTGTATTATTTTCTATATAATTTATTGTCTTTTCTATTGTTTTTATTGTTCCAAATATTTTTTCCCATGAAATCCAATTTCTTCTTATTTTTTCTCTTTCTTCGTTTTTTAAATTATTATATGCTAATTTATATATATTTCTAATATCTTTTGGTTCTCCTATTGATTTTATATAATATAAATATGCTCTAAATGAATTAATGTCATTATTTATTTTACAAAAATTAGACATTATTTCATTTAACATTGAAATATTTTTTAATTTATATGTTTCAAATTCAGTCCATATAAAATAAAATGAATCTAAATACATTTTTTTATTTATATGTTCTACATATTCTATTGATTTTTTAAATAATTGTCTTATTTCTTTTATTTCTTCTTTATTTCCATTATAATTTCTACATTTGTATTCTAAATAATATTTCCAAACTTCACATTTATGTTCCTCACTTAAGTTTTTATCATCTAAATTTAATTTAATTATATTTATTATTTCCTCTTCTTTTGATTTATTTTCAGATTCTATTTTTCTTAATTTTAATATTAATTGTTTTGTATTTTCTTTTTCATTTGTTGCTTCCATTCCAAAAAAAATATTTTACAAAAAATTTAAATTAATTTCAATTTATTAATTTATTTAAAAGTAAAGATAAAAAATAATGATATAACTATATAAAATTTTAAAAAAATTAAATATTATTTTTTTTATTATTATTGGGTGGATAAAACAAATAATAAATTCCTAAAAACTGAGTTAATTTAAATTTATTCCTATCATCATCATCTTCTAAATAAATAGTTAATTCATTTATTTTTTGTGAATTTTGAATTTCAATACTAAAACAAATTTTAAAAAAAATATCTTTAGGAATTGAACCATTATCATCAATTTGGCAATTTTCACTAAATAATTTACTTAAAGAAGTATTATATTTATTACTTTGAATATACATTTCTTTAAATAAACTTTCAAAAGATTTAAATGTTCTTTTATAATAAATTGTATTATTTGGACCATATTTAGGAATCATTTCATTTAATTCATTTAATAATTCTTCACTTACTATTTTTTGAACTTTTCCCTGAGATAAGAAATCTTCTTCAGAAATATTTTTATTTTCAATGAAGTAATAAAAATCATTTTGAAATATTTTTTTTTTCATTTTATCTTTTGATAATACTTCAAATATATATTTATATTCATTAATTTGAGACAATTTATAATTTATAGATTCACATAAAATAATAAATTCATTAAATAACATATAATTATTATCATGACAAATAGAAGTATATAAGTTATTAATATCTATTTTATTCACTAAAATAAATTTTTTAAAATCTTGAAGATAATTATTAAAATTAATTTGTGCATTATAATAAATTTCATCGATTTTTCCTTCTTCAATATATTTAAAATTATAAACATTATTTAAAAATTCCTTATAAGAATAAAAAGTAAGAGAATAGTCTTTATCATTTAATGAATTTAATAAAATTTGTAATTTTTCAATATTTGAATCACATTTTAAAGCTGATAAAACAGAAACAAAATCATTTAATTTTAATTGATTTGTTTTATTAGAATCTCTAATTGTAAAATTAATTAATGGTTCATTTCCTAAATTTTGAAATTGTTCATTATATTTTTTATATAAATTTAATACAATATATTTTTCATGTTTATCTAAAATATTTTCTACATTTTCATTTGAATCTTTTATTCTATTTAAAACAATTTCTTCTCTTTTTTTATTATTTTCTGCATATTGCATTTCATCATAATATAAAGGATTTCTTATTGAAGAATTTAAAAATTTAGTTTTTGTTTTTTTATTTCTTTGAGATATGTTTATTATATTATTATAATGTTTTTTTATTTTTATATTTGGATTATCTCTTTTGGATGTTGAATTTTCATTTATTTCATTATCTTCATTCTTTTTAATATTATTATTATCTTCTTTTTTATTTAAAATATTTTCTAAGTTTTTATTTACATCATTTAAAATTTCATTATTTTTTTCTTCATTAATTTTATTTTTATTATCCATATTATTATTGTCTTTATATATTAATGTAGTAATTTTTTTATTAGGATTATCAATATCAACTTTATAAAAATCTTTATTTGGATTAACATCCTTTAATAATAAATGTTGATTTTCCTCAACATTTTTATTAATGACATCACAAAATTCTCGAAATTTTAAATTTTTAAAGTCAGAAGAAATTAAAGAAAATATATATTCACTTTCTAAAGGATGAAAATTTCCAATTTGGTTTTTTTTAAATAACATATAAAAATCACTTTTATTACAAGTTAATTCCCCACCAAAAGCATTTACCCACATATTTCTTAAATCTAAATTTCTTTCTTTAATAATTCTTCTCAATAATTGAATATAATTATTATAATTAATATTATATTCTTTTCTTAATTTTATTAATTCATTTTCATTATTTTCTTTAATTTTTTCTAAAAAAAATCTATAACCATATAAATCACCTTTTCCTTTAGGTAAACTTTCAAATAAAATTTCTAAATCATTATTTTTTAACAATAAAAACTCATCTAAAATTTCAGAAAATTCTCTTTTACTTATAAAACCAATTAAAGTTTTATCTTTTAAAAAAAAATTATTTTGAATAATATTATATAATTCTCCTTTATTTAATTTTGAATAAAATTTAAAGTAAATATCTTTTAATTTATAATTTTTATCATTTTCCATTTCATATCTTATTCTTATTGTTTCTGATTCAATTTTTTCATTTATTAAATCAATATAAGCATTAGGACCTAAAGCTCTAAAAGTATTTTTATTCTCAACTTTGTCGTCTAAATTAGTTTTATTTTTTTCTTCATAATTACTAGTTTTTTTAATTAACATATTTTGAAGGGAAATTTCAGGATTTTCTGTAAAAATATTTCTTTGAGAAACACCTTTTTTTTTTGCTAACTCACAATTTCTTTCGATTGGTTCTAAATCAATATAATTTTTTTTAAACTTATTTTGAAATTTATTCATTATTATTGATATTTCATCTCCTTCATATCCTAATTTCGATAATCCTTGACTAAAACGAGGTAATTGAATTTTATCTTGATAACTACTACTTGAATCTATTCCTCCTTCAAAAAATTCTTGTATTGTTATTTTTTGCTTTTCACATTCTTTATTTAATAAATCATAAAAATTATTTAATATTTCTGATTCATTATCAGACATTTAAATTGATATAAAATCAATATTATTTTCAAATTTATTAAATATAAAATTTAAAAGTTTTAAAAGATAATTTTTAAAAAATAAATGTCTAGATCATTGAATGCAGATAATAAATTTAAATTATTTATGAAAACTTTTGATAGTGTATCTTCAAATAAAAATCATTCAATTCCTATTTTAAATAATGAACAAATTTTAGTTGATTGGATTAATACAATAAGACAACCTCATTGTCTTTTACTTAATTCTTTATTAGATGATGATATAATTGGAAATGGAATTGTTTTTATTGAAATTATCTCAAATTTTTTACAATTTTTCGGTTTTCAAGAATTAAAATTCAATGATAATTTAAATAAATATGAAAAATTAAATTTAATTATTCTTTCTCTTCTTCAATTAAATAAAGGAAAATATTTTAATATTGAAATTAAAGAAAAAACTTTATATTTTTATAATAAAATAAAATTAATTTTTCAAAACAAAAATTTATTAATTGAATTTATTGAATTTTTAAAAGAAATATATGAAAAATATGGATTAGATACAACTTATAATAATATTCAAAATCAGAATATTAATGATAATCAATCTTATGATGAAAATGATGATATAAATGTTTTCCAAGATATTAATGATAAAAGCTTTGAAAAAGTATTTTCTAAAAAATATCATTATAATCCTATAAAACAAAATAAAATAACAAATATTAATATTAATTTATGTAATAAAAAGAATATTTATCAACAAAATAAACAAAAAATTAATAAATCCTTAGATAATATAATATATAAACAAGACAATAAAAATAATTTAGTTAATGGAAATTTTAATAATAAAATAAATAATGAGACTCCATCAATTAATAGTTATACTAATAAAATACAATTAGAAACAAAAAAAAATATTTTCCCTTCTCATAGAATAGAAAAAAATAATTATTATAATAAAATAATAAATCCAAGTCTTTCACCAACTCATAATATTTCAATTTCAATTTCTCCTTCAAATAAAATAAAATTAAATAAAACAACAAAAAATATAAAAATAAATAATATACATCCAATTGAAAAAAATATGAATCAAGGAGAAATAAATTTAACAATTGGAGTTATAAAAAAAAATTTATTTAATAATATTAATAATAATAATAATATATATCCTATTTATAATTTTTATTTACCCTCAAAACCAATTTTAAGAATTTCTAATGAGTTAAAAGATTATGAAAAATTTAATGTTAAAGTTAATAAGAATATTAAATTAAATTATGAATCTATTTTTCAAAAAGAACCAATAATTAAAAGCCCAATTAAAAGAATAAAAAAAACAAAACGAATTTTAAATGAAAAAGATTATTTGATTAAAAAATGGTTAATGTCATTAAAGATTATACCAAGAAATTTTTCATATAATTCAATTTTAAATTTATGTTATAATGGAATATTATATTGTGAGATTTTAAATAAATGGAATAAAGAAAATAATTATTATTTAAATAAAGAAATAATGAAAAAATCTTATTCAATTTCACAGAATCAACTTTATTTAAAGAAATTCTTTAATTCAATTAGTTCAAAGCATTTAAAATTTAAAAATTCTGAAGAATTAATCCAACAACTTATTAATAAAAATGAAAAAATTGCTTTTTATATTTTATATGAATTATATGATTTTTATACTAAAAATTATCAAAAATATATTCAAACTGAAAAAAATAAATTTCCAATCCATTTACATATTGAAAAAAATAATCAAGAAGAAGATTATTTTTGTTCATCAAATAGACAAAATAAATCAATGCAAAATATATTTAATTATAAAAATTATGATACTAATCATTTAAATAATAAATATCTTTATTTAAGAAATTATAGTCAAGATGTTAAAAAAAAAGAAAAAAATTTAAATTTAGAAAAAAATAATGATATTAGTTTAAATTATTTTTATGATATTGAAACATTAAATAATGATTATTTAAGAAATAATAAATCTTTTAAAAGTATAAAGAAAAATAATAATTTATCTCTTAAGTATTCTCAAATTAATTTGAAAAAAGGATTTTTAAGGAATAAATTATATAAAAGACAAAATACTTTTAATCGAAAAAATAATTCCCACAGTTTCAATTATAATAAGACTCCTTTAAGAAGTCCAAAGTGTTTTCTTTTATTTAATAGTTCTCATTTAAATATGATAAAAGATGAAACTAAAAAATTTTTAAAACATTAAAATATAAAATAAATAAAAATTTATATTATATAATTAATTATATAATAATTTATACCTCAAAAAAAAATTTAAAAGAAAACAAAATTGAATAAAAAAATAATAATATAATGTCAACAGAATTAAATTCAAAAACGAACGTTCCAAAAACACCTCATTTCTCAATATCAATAAATGACTTAGAAAAATTAATGACATATTATAAAGAGCGATCATCAGATTATGGAGATTTAAAATATATCGAATTTCTAAAAGGCCCTTTAACAATATTAGAAAAATTAGAAACAAATATTCAAAATGGAATAACATCGTTAGAATATAGAGAAGAAGAATTAGGTTCAAATAAAGTCTTCACAGAACCAGTTCCTCCATTTTGTATTTATGTACTAGAAGCTTTTGAAGATATGATGATAAGAATATTAATCGTTGCTGCTCTTGTACAAATTATATTAGGAGTTACTTTATCTGATGATAAAAGCAAAGATTGGATTGATGGTGTAAGTATTATCATTGCTGTTACTATTGTTGTTCTTGTTGGAAGTATTACTAATTGGAAAAAAGAAAATAAATTTCATGAATTAAATGAAATTCAATCTGAAGGAACAAAATATAAATTAATTCGAAATGGAAATCCTGAAGATCATATAAGTGATGATATTTTAGTTGGTGATTTAATAATGATAAATTATGGTGATATAATGCCAGCAGATGTATTATTAATTGAAGGTAATGGAATAAAAATGGATGAAAGTGCATTAACAGGTGAAAGTGATGCAATGAAAAAAGAATCATATGAAAAATGTATTGACATTAAAAATAACGGAAATTCAAAAGTACCTTCTCCATTAATTTTAAGTGGAACTTATTGCATTGAAGGTTCTGGGAAAGGAATTGTAATTGCTGTTGGTGATCATAGTCAAAAAGGAATTATAAGAAGAACTGTTGATAATGCACAAGAAAATAGTAAAACACCTTTAGAAGAAAAATTAGATAAAATTGCAGGTATGATTGGATGGTTTGGTCTTGGTGCTGGTATTGTTACTTTAATTGCTTTATTTATAAGATTTGGAATCTCTTTTTCTAAAGATAAAGAATCTTATAAAGATAATTCTCATTTAGAAAGTTTAGTCACTGGATATGCTTTTAATTATCCTTATCAAATTAAAAATAATAAAATTGGTTCTAAAGTTAATACTAATTTAATTAATCCTGATACCCTTATACCTAAAAAAATTCTAGATATTATTATTCTATGTGTTTCTATTATTGTTGTTGCAATTCCTGAAGGATTACCTCTTGCTGTTACTTTAAGTTTAGCTTTCTCAATTAAAAAAATGATGGATCAAAATAATTTAGTAAGAAAAATGCATGCTTGTGAAACAATGGGAGGAGCGAATTATATTTGTACTGATAAAACTGGTACTCTTACAAAAAATGAAATGAGTGTTTATCAAATTTTAACTGGTTCTCCTAATTTAAAATTTGAATTAAAACAAAATTTAGATGTTACAAATGTAGGAAGTTTAAAACAAGGAAATAATAATGATGAAATGATTCAAATAAGAGAAGATTATAATACATTATTTAAAAATAAAGAATATTGGAATATTTTAAAAGAAGCAATAGCTTTAAATATAGAAGGGACAATAAAAATATTAGATAAACCAAATATTAATGGTGATACTGAAATATGTGAAACAAAAAATAAAACAGATAAAGCTTTTATTGATTTTTTATATAGATTTAAATCACCAATTAGTGTTGAAAGAGCAAAATATTTAGATAAAGCAGAAAATTTTCGTCAATTTCCTTTTGATTCAAAAAGGAAAAGAATGAGTACTTTTGTTAAACATGAATCATTTCCAAAAGGATATCGTTTATTTTCTAAAGGAGGAGCTGAAAATGCAATTATATATTGTAAATATTATTTAGACCCTTCCACTGGTTTAGTAGAACCATTAAAAGATGAAAATTTAACATTTATAACAGGAATAATTGATGAATTTAATAAAGATAAATTACGTTCTTTATATATTTGTTATAAAGATATTACAGAAGATGAATTTAATAATTGTGAATTAGTAGATTCAGATAATAAATTAATTGATCAAAAAGATATGACATTCATTGGAGTTTTTGGAATTAAAGATTCATTACGTGATGGAGTAAAAGAAGCAGTATTAAAATGTCATGAAGCACAAGTAAATGTAATAATGGTAACAGGAGATAATATAGTAACAGCAACAGCAATTGCAAAAGATTGTAATATATTAGGAAAAGATGTAGATTTGAAAAATTTAAAGGCATGTGATATAGAAGAAGAACCAGATCAAATAAATGATCCAAATATGAAAGAAGAACATATAAATTATGTACTTGAAAATCAACCAAAAGCATTAACAGGTAATACATTCTATAATATTGTTGAAGGATTAATTTGTGAAGTTTGCAATGAAGAAACAAATATTTGTAAATGTCCAAAAACAGAAGCAGAAGCAAAACAATATGCAGAAAGAACAAAAACAAAACAAAAACCAGTTAAAAAAGATATAATAAAAAATATGGATAATTTTAGAAAAATTACAAAAAACTTAAGAGTAATGGCTCGTTCTCAACCAATACATAAATATACTTTAGTACTTGGATTAAAAGCCTTAGGACAAGTCGTTGCTGTTACTGGAGATGGAACAAATGATGCTCCTGCTTTAAGTAAAAGTGATGTTGGTTTTGCTATGTTTGCAGGTACTGATATTGCAAAAGAAGCTTCTGATATTGTTATTCTTGATAATAATTTTTCATCTATTGTTGTTGCTATTATTTATGGAAGAAATATTTATGATAATATAAGGAAATTCCTTCAATTCCAATTAACAGTTAATTTCTGTGCTTGTGTTCTTGTTTTTATTTGTGCTTGTATTGGTAATGAAACTCCATTAACTCCAATTCAAATGCTTTGGGTAAATTTAATAATGGATTCATTAGGTTCTTTATCTTTAGCAACAGAACCTCCTTATGAAGAACTTCTTCAAAGAGAGCCTACAAAAAGAAAGGAAAGTATAATAAATGGTAAAATGTGGAAACATATAATTATTCAAGCAATAATAGAATTCATTTTACTTCTTCTTCTCTTTTTATATGCACCTAAATTTATTAAAGAAAATGATTGTATTCGTTTAGCAGAAATAGAAGTAATAAAAAGATGTTATGATTCTTTACCTGGAGGAGTAACTGATACAAGTTATATAATTTATGGTACTGAAATTAAATGGAGTAGTAAAACTAAATTAAAAATCGGAGCAAATGAAGAAATGTGTGGAAAATATGGGAAAAGACAAAATTTAAGTGTTGCTTTTAAAGAATTTTATAATGCTAATGGAGGTACTGTACATATGACTTTAATATTTAATATTTTTGTTTTTTATACTTTATTCAATCAAATTAATTGTAGAGTTATTGATGATAGTTTTAATATTTTTATTCGATTATTTAAGAGTATTTTATTTCCATTAATTACTATTTTGGAAATGGGTTTTCAAGTTCTTTTAGTTTCTTATGGAAATAATTTTTTCCATTGTGCTGAAAATGGATTAACTGGAGGACAATGGGGAATTACATTTGGATTTGCTTCAATAACTTTTATTGTAAATTTTTGTATCAAATTAATTCCTTTGGAAAATTTAATTGATAAATATTTTTTAAAAAAAGAAAAAGAACAAGATAAAAATAATATAGAAAATGAAGATAATAAAGATAATAATGATAATGAAACTAATAAAAATGATGTAAAAAAAATTCGGGATGAATTAGATCAAGAAATAATAAATTCTTATAGTGAAAGAGGAGGATTATTAAGATTAAGAAGCAATAATCATAATAATAAAATTTCTAAAAAAGAATAAGTTATGATAATAATAGTATTTATGACAAATTATTTTTATTTATGTATAATATAATTATTTTTTTTGGGTTAATAATAATAAAACTACAATTTTTGTTTTAATTTATTTAAATTTTACACTAAATCTTTTTATTTTTTTATTTTAAATAAGATAAGAAATAAGTTATATTTGATGAAAAAAAATGACTTTAAAAAACAATTAATAGTTAACTAGACTGGAATAAATAATAATTCTTTAACTTTTTAAAATATATTCTTTTAAAGGAACTTATTATATTTGTTTGTTAATAATTTTCGAAATAAATTTTTAATTTTATTCATGATTACCTATATAAATAATTAATTAATAAAAAAATAAAATGACAAATTCAAATATAGATAGTTCATATAATTATGAATTAAAAGAACTTAAAATAAAAGAAAAATTATATACTCTTTTTTATGAATTAACAAGTGAAATTAAGGATAAAAAAATAGAAATAGATGAAGAAGAATATGAAGAAAATATTAGAACAACATCAGTCTTTCAAATAATTGAATATATATATCAAGCTATTCAAATTCTTCTTAAAAAATATAAGAAAGAAAATATAAAAACATTTATTCCTAATAATATTGAAATTAATCAGTATGAACAAATTTTAAGAAAATATGAAAACAAAGAAAGAAAATTATTGAAAAAACAATTTCAATATAAAATTTATAGAGATACTTTAGAATATAAAATTGAAGAATATATGGAAATGGAAGAAGAATTTGAAGAAATGAAAACTAAATTTAAATATGAAGACGGTAAATTTCTAGAAAATGATAGAAAAGACAATGAAATAATAATAATAAGACAAGAAAACACAAATTTGAAAAAGATAATTGAAAATTTAGAAAAAGAAATAAATAATAAAAATAAAGATTTATCTGATATTAATTTTAAGTATCAAAATTTAGAAAAAAAACTTGAAGAAACTAAAAAAGAATTAAATTTATTTTCTAATATTGATATGAGTAATTATAATAATTACAATAATGGAAATTCTTCTTTAATAACAAATAATAAAACTAATAATAATTCATTAGGCCTTAAAAATAATCAAAATTCAAATAATAATAATGGTAAAATTACAAAAAATTCTTTTTATCTTTGTAAAAATAATATTAATGAAATTAATGATTTTAAAATTTTAAATTTGAAAAGTTCTAAACCTTCAAACCATAAAAATGCGCATATACATGAATTATTTGTTAAAAGTAAAAATATAGATAATATAAATTCAAAAAGATATTATTCAAATAAAAACCAAAATTCTTTAAGTTTTAATAAAAGTAATTCAAATAATGTGATATTAGAACAAAAAAAAATTAATTTATTATCTAGATATCTTTCTTATAAAAAGATTAATAAAGGAAGAATTAATAATAATTCAAATAATAAATTTAATAATAAAAATATTAAAGACTATAAAGATAATAATCAGACATATAATAAACATAATAATTCTTGTTTAAGAATTATAAAAAAATTTCCTTTGAAAATATCTCAAAATGGTAATTTAACGAATAGAGAGTCTATAAACATAAAAAATTATTTAAAAAGAAATAACATTTCAAATTCTCAAAATTTTAAAAATCAAAATTCAATATCAAAAATATTAAAAGAAAAACAAATAAAAAATAGTAAAAAAAATAATGTAAATAGTAGTTATAATTCAAATAATAATATAGATAAATCATTATATTCATCTGCAACTTCAAGATATGAAAATGAAAAAAACTTTAACTAATAAAATAGAACAAAATATAAATTATATTATTTAAATAAAATTTATTTATTCCTTTTTTAAAATTGGGAAAAAATTATAAATTCTATTTTTTTTATATAAAATTATTGATTCTCATTAAATTAATTTATGTTTTTATATTTATATTTTAAATTAATTATTGATTTTTGTAGTTTAAAATCTATTAATATCTGATTTCAATCTTTTAATGGGGATTGGGGATTGGGGATTGGGGGATTGGGG
>JAJJLU010000935.1:0-13817 GCA_023807065.1 Isotricha intestinalis
AATCCCCAATCCCCAATCCCCAATCCCCAGATATTCCAAAATTTGTTCATTTTTTTGAGAATTTAATTATTTATTTTTTATTTTTTTATAAATAAAAGTTATATATTTGAAAAGATAATTATTTTTTCAAAAATAATTATTTGAATTTTGAAAAAAAAATAATGGGAAATACTATTTATGAAGAACAAACATTTAAATATATTTACAATAATAAATTATCTAATTTAAGAAGATGTTTTGAGAATAATTATATTTTAGTAAAATTTTTTTCAAATATTTCAAATAATATCCTCACACCAAAATATAATTTAGAAAATAATATAGATATGAATTATTTATTAAATTTAACAAATGCAGAAAATGAAAAATCTATTGATGAAGGATTATTAGATTATACTCAAAAATATACTATTTTAACAAATAAAAATATTAGTTTTCAAATAGAAGAAAATAACTCTAAAAAATATGAAGATATATATAATAGTTTTTTATTTAATGAAAATTCAAAAAGTCAAATTTATACAAAAAAAAGAAGAAGTGCTTCAAATTTATTAAGTGAAACATCATTTTCGAATAATGGATTTACAATGAATTTAGATAATATTTCCACAATTCACCCTACTAGTAAAAATTCAAGAAACCAAAGTTCAAATGATCTAAATATTTATTCAATATCCACTACTATTAATGGGAAAAATATAAATCACCCTTTAAATTCTAACATTAGAAAAATTAAAATATTACAAATTGGGAAAAACGATCAATTCACTCTTTCTTCTTCTAAAAGCAATTCACCTAATAAAATTAAATCTGAAAGAAAAGGTAAAATGAATATACCAAAACAATATAGAAAAAAATCTATTTCTCCTAAAAATAATTTTTCCAAAAAAAAGACTATAAATGAGGATAAACAACCAAAAAATAGAAATATAAATGTCAATTATTCTAAAGTAAATAATAATAAAATAAATCATAATCAAAAAACAAATAAAATATTTCAAATAAATGATATTAAAAAAAAAGAATTTAAAAATAAAAATCAATATAAAAATAAATCATTAGATAGATTTCAAACAATATTAAGTAAAGATTATTCAAATATTCCTTCAATAGAACCTACAATTACTAATAAATCAATATCTCATCCAAAATATAATATGAATAATAAAGGAAATAATCAAGATTTAATTAATTATTTTGGAATGCCTCATAGTTTTAATACTGAATTTTTAACAAAACCAGATAAAAAAAAACGAAATAAGAAAGAAGAAGGTTCATATGTTAAAGCATTTATGAAATTAAGAGGTTTAGATGTTAATAACTGTAATAATGAAGTAAATTTAACAACAATTCAATTTGATAATACAAAGAAAAAAAATAAAAAAATGCAATTATCATTCAATAATTCTTTAAATTCTGAAAATTCTTCTGAAATAAAAGATAATGGTGTAAATGTTTCAGTAGAAAAACATAATAATATTAAAAAAGAATATTGTGAAAAGGGAGTTCAATATGAAAATATTCTTTTTGAAAATAAGACATTAAAACCTTTTTATAATAATAATAAAACTATTATTGGAAATAAAAATAATTTACAATTTAATAATTTAAATAATGAGGGTAATGTGACTGATGATGATAATAATATAGATGATATTCAATTAAAACCTAAAATAATGGAAATTCCTAATGAATCAATGATAAAAAAAAAAGATAAAAATTTTTTGAGTATCACTGTTCCGATAAAAAAGTTAGATATAGAAAATTCAATTGATAATAAAGATTTCAATAATAACACTTATAAAGGAATTAACAATTTATACAATGGAAGTTTTCAAGAATTGTCAAAACGTGAAAATGATAATAAAATCAATAAAGAAAAAAAAAATAATGGAGAAGAAAAAGATAATTTTTCTAGTAAATTTAGTTTTAATATGTTTTCTTCTGATAATTCAAATTCCACTTCAAATTTTAATAATAAAATTGGAAATATGCAAATAACAGATATTCCAAGTGAGAATTCACTTAAATTTGTTGACAATATTAATGATTATTTAAAAAATAAGAATAATTTTATTCAAAATAGAAGAAAATTATCGTCTATGAGTGATTTCAGTAAATTTTCTAATAATACTTATGGAAGCATGAGAAATATTATAAATTATTATAATAATAATGAAATTCAAGAAAGAAATAATATAAATAAAATAAATGAAATAGTTCAGAATAATTTAAATTTTCAAAGAAAAAAAAATAATAATTCATTTGTAAATGATATCAATAACAATAATAATAATTTTCATAACCTTATGAATCAAAAAAAAGATGAAAATGAAATTGAACAAAAATTATCTGATAATATAAATAATAATATTTTAATTGAATCAAATAGTTTTCCATTTAATAAAATAGAGTCAAATAACATCAATCAACCTAATAATAATATTATAGATTCAAAAGATAAAATTGAAATAGAAACCAAAAAAATAACCAATAATAATTACCAAAATCGAAATTCAAACGAAAATAAAAATATATATTCCAATATACATAAATTAAAAAAATTAAAAGAAATCCAAATTATAACTTTATCAAGTCATGAATCATCAAAGAAATCAAATTCTTTAAATTTAGTTCCAGAAAATTTATTAGATTTATCTAAAGGGCAAATGTTTATGAAAACAGGATTGGAAAATAACCTAACAAAAAATTCAAAAGATAATAATAATCAAATATTAAATTATAACAATAATAAATCTAAAAAACAATCTTCAAAATTATCAGATATAGTAAGCGATTATTTTATAGAAATTGATCCATCAAATATAGAGAATATCAACAATAATTATAGAATAAAAATGTCTTCAACAGATTCTATTTCAAATATTTCTCTAAATAAAAAAAATACATCATCATTTAATCATAATCAAAGATTTAGTAGTAATATACCTTTTAAAGATTCGTATAATTGTGATAATGACAATAATAATAAATTAGATTTTTTATATATTAAAAATCGTTCTTCACAAATAAATTAAAAATAATTCTTCAAATAAAATTATTTATTGTAAATAAAAAATTTATTTTTATTTAAATAAGAATTTATTTTTTATATTTTTTTATATTTATTATATTTAAAAACTAAACCCAATTTTATTCAACTAACTCAATAAATATATTTGATAAAGTAATAATTCCAATATGATCATCATATTTAACAATTAATTTTCTTTCAGGGCAAATTGACATTTCTTCAAAAACTTTTTTTAAATTAGTACTTTCTTCAAGTTCAGTAATTCTTTTTTTTCCATATGGTTTTTCATTATCAACTCCTTCATATAAATCTTCTAAAAATGAACCTAAATTAGTACTAAAATTTAAATTATTGCCATTACTAAAACAATATATAATATCTTTTAAATAAATGTATCCAAAAATTTCTTTATTATCCATAATTGGTATTAAAGATATTTTTTTTGTACAAAAAAGTTCCATTGCTTTATATAAAGTATCTTCTTTATTTAAAGAAAAAACATTTTTTGATATTATATTAACATCTTTTAATTGAATTTCAAATTCTTTCATTGAACTATAATAGTTTTCAATGAAAAACTCAAATATTGCTTCATAAGTTATAAATCCTGTTATTGTGGAACTTTTTTGATCTTCAACAACAATTCTATGAATATGATTATCTCTTATTAATTGAATACAATCTTTTAAATTACCATCTAAAAATATTGAAATCATATTTGCATTTTTATCTTTAAATTTATTTACATAATTATTAATTGTAAAGTTGTCAAACAATTTAAAAAAATCTGAAAAATTCTTTATAATTTTATCAGTGTTTGATGTATCAATTCTTTCCTCTTCTTCTAATTCCATTTTATTTTTATCAACAGTGATTTTTGAAAAAATTTCAACAATTGATTTTACCAAAGTGTCCAAATCATTAATATTAGTATTATTATTTAAATATTGATTTAATTGTTGATAAGAAATCATAATTAAACTTAAAACATCTCTTATGGTGAAAATACCTATATATTTATTTGCTGTAGTATCCCAAAGAAGACCACAATATATATCTTCTTTTATCATTGCTTCAATTGAATCTTTTATCATTAATTCACTATTAAAAACTAAAATTTTCATATTTTCTGGTATTGTTTCATATACAGTATGATCTTTTAAATATTTTGTAAAAATTGCTTTCAATTTACTTATTGAGGTTTCGTCTTCTTCATGTTTCATTTCAATATCATTGTTTTTTTCATCTAACATTTTATCTTAAAAAATAATAATATTAGAAATTAAAAATAAAAAATGAAAATAAAATACAATAAAATTTTAAGAAAATAAATTAAATATAATAACATCTAACAAATAATATTGAAATTGAAATCAATTATTGTCAACATGAATTTAATGAATTTTTTAAGGTAAATAATGATATAACATTAATCATAATATTATAAAAAAATATTAAATCTAATTCTTATATTATTGAAGAAGTGAAGAATAATAAAAAATATAAGGAAATAATTCAAATCTAAAGAACGTTGAGCAAATTATTTATTATTTCTAAGAATTTATATTTTATTGGTATATTTTATATAATATTAAAACACAATATTTAAGTAATTATTCATATTTATGAAAAATTTATTTTTTAATGATTTAATTAATAAAAATGAAAATATATTCCAAAAACTATTGATTACTCAGTGAGAGAACACAAATAAACTTGTTGATCAAATAAAATGTTGATGAAATAAAAAGGAATAAGCTTTTAAGAATTTTGGAGACCTACTTTAAAAATATTTTTATAAAAATTAGGAATGGACAAAACCAAAAAAGAAGAAGAAAAGAAATAATCCTTATAGATTTTTAATCCTTTTGATTTTTATATAAATTATTGGTTTTTAACATTTTTCTCTTTTTTATAAATTTCTTTCATTTCTTTTTGCATTTTATATTTTCGTATTTTCATTCATAAGATTTTAAGAATATCTTAAATTTTTTAATCTTCCCTTTCAAAAATTTTTATTATTTTAGGTGGGTAAAGAAGAAACTTAAGTATTTAAATAGATATTTAAATATAAACTAAATATTTTAGTTACAATATTTTTGTATTTTCTCAAAAATTTTCTATATTTAATTAAAATAAACTAATCATTTTTTAATTTATTATTTAAAATTTCTTAGATTTAAAGGAAAATTTTGGGATATTTTCTTCAATTATTTTTGACCCTTTAAAAAAAAGAATAATAAAAGAAAAAATAAGAATAATAACAAAAATAAATCCTATAAACAACATTAGAATTTTATAACAGCAATTAATTTATCATCTTTTTTCTTATTATGAAATATATTTCTTTTAACATATTTATTTAGGGATAAGTTCATTTTTTTCTAGTTTCTTTTATCTTTTATTCATTAATTTTTGAAAATATAAAGAAGAAAAACATAATTATTAAAAAATTAAATAAATTAGTTAAACTTAAATATAATAAAGTAATTTATGAAGAAATTAGTATGAAATAAATAAATAAACTATTTTATGTAAAAATATTAGGAAGAAATATAGAATATATTTCTGAAAATTAAAGTGAATATTTAGTGAATAAAAAATAATTTAATTGATTAATTTTTATTCATTATTTTTTAAAGTTTTTTTATTATATTCTTTTAAATATTTTTCTAATCTCTGAGCAATTTCTTCATCGATTCTTTTATCTTTATTAAAATAATAACTATTATTTTCATAACTACAGATCTCTTGGCTTTGAAAGATTTCTCTTAATTGCATCTTTATTTTATCTTGTTTTTCAAAATTTAAAATATTTAACAATTTATGTTCATTAATTGTAAACATTCCATTTAATTCTTTTATGAAGGGCAATTCTTCAAAAAATGAAATTTGATATTGATTAATTAAATTTAAATTTTCATATTCAACTCTAATAAAATTCCATAAACCTCTTCTAAACATTTCTAATGTGAAAATAATTAAAGCAAAGAATTCAGGTCTAATCATATTATACATAATTTCCGGAGAAACAGAAAGAACCCATAAAAATCTTAAAATTATATCAAGAACAATAGTTGCATGATAAAAAAGTTTAGTTTTATAAGCTAATTGTTCCCTTAAAGGGAAATTAGGATTATTCCAATGATAAAATCCCCAATCCATGACAATATCCCAGAAACTAGAATAACAACCAGAAATAAAAGCTGATATACACCAAGGAATAAACCAATTCTGACTAAAATTTGTTAAGAAAGAAAATGTAGCAACAATAATATTAAATGTATATTTTCCAATATTATAAATATATGGAGATACCTTACCATTATCTATTATTTGTCTTCCTACTTGTAAACAACGAATAAAATTTGGAAATATACCAATAATTAAATATATTGTTCTTGTATTGTTACAAAATGATTCTCTTATAGGTGTTGGACTATTATAATAAGAATAATAACAAAGTGTATATTCCATATCTCTCATTGGACCTATTAATGATGTTAATTGATCCATAAACCATATATGTCTAAACTCTATTGGGATAAAAATAGAAGCAATACATTCCACAAATAATTTCATTGTGTATATTCTACCTTGATAATTAAAAATTTTAAACGGACAAAAGAAATATACTAACATTGTAGACCAACATAATAAAGGAATCATTGTAACTGAAATGTATTTATTAATAAACATAAACATTGGAATTTGTGTTCTTATCAAAATATATAATAAAATACCTAAGAATAAAACCATACTAAACAAAGTACTTCTAGCACAAATTTCAATAACAGTTGAATAATGATTATCAAAATTAAATAATGCTCTATAATTTATATTTGCATAATTCCAAGCCCAGACATTTAAACCTAAAGTCCATAAATATAAACATAAAATTCCAAAAGTCCTAAACATTGGAAATAAAGATTTAAATTCAGGATCTTCATCAATATCTAAATTTGCATTGTGTCCTAATACAAGACATGTTAAAAATAATAAAATCATAAATCCAATACTAATCCCTAATAAAAAAGATTCTTTTTGAGTAAAAATTTGATTTTGTAAAAAGGTTTTTAAAATTTTAATAGGATGCATATTGTATTTTCCATGGAAATAATATGAAAATTTGGACTCAGCATCATTTCTTAATTTCAAATTTTGAGCTTCAATTTTTGCTAATGTTTCATTTGTAAATTTAAGAATATATTTATAATCACTTAAAGTTTCAAATGATGAAGTATATTTTATATATTTTGATAAAATTTTTTGTTTTATTTTTATATTCAAATCAATAAATTTAATAAAAGTTGAAATATCCCTATAAAAACATTTAAAACATGTTTCTAAGTTATCATTAAATATTATAAATTCTTCATTTTTTTTAATATAATCTAATTGCTCAATTATTTGATTAAATCTTCTTTCATGCCTATTAGAATAAATTTCATTTGCAAAATAATCTAATTTTTCTATTTCTATTTTCAATTGTGTAAAAAATTTTTTTTTAATACTTAAAAATAAATTAAAATTTGCAGATTTATTTTTATTACTAATATCTTCTTCTTTTATTGATAATAATTGTTCAGTAACATCAGATTTTTCTTGATATTTGTATTTTATATTATCACCTGAGGCATTCTCTGAATGAATTTCACTTTTATAAATTTGATGCAAAGGATTAATTATTTGTGATAATAATTTATAATTTATATAAAATTCTTTCCATTCTGTGATTATTTGTTCTTCTAATTCTTCTTCAAATTTCATTTTTATGTTTTATTTGAAATTTAATTATTTAATTTATAAAATTTTGAGATATTTTAAGAGGAATTAAAATTATATGAATATATTGAGAATAATTATTAAAAAAATATAAAAAAATAAAAATAATAAAATAATCAGTTTTACCATTTTAATAAAATAATATATGAATAAAATACATATTGATAGTTAATCCAAAAAATTATTATTTAAAATGGAAAATAAAAGTGAAGATAAAATAAATTTAAATGAATTAATTGGAGATTATATAGTAGAAAATATTCCTGCTTTTCAAAGTTATCTTCGTCAAGTGTGGAAAGATTTGTCAGGGAGAAGTGAAGAAAAAGATAAAGGAGTTAATAAAATTACGTTTTCAAAATATTATGAATTACCAGGAATAATATCTGAAAGATTATTTTCAGTTTTTAATACAAATAAAACAAATTATATAAATTGTAATGATTTTATAGATGGAATGGTAAATTTATTTTCTGGTGAATTAGATAAATTGATTCAATTTATTTTTAGATTTTATGATTTTGATAAAGATGGTAAAGTATCAAAAGAAGATATTAGAATCGTTTTATCTTATGTTCCTTTAAATACTAAAAATTTAAAAAAACAAAAATCATTAAAATTTGAAAAAGAAAATTTTAATGATAGATTAGAATCTCAAAGTGAATTACATGAAAAATTAGATGTTATATTTAAAAACACTACAACAATTGATGAAAAAAGATTTAAAGAAATCATTAAAAATGAAACATCTGATTTATTTTTATATATTTTGATATTTTTATTAGAAAAAAGACCATTCAATAAAAATACAGTTAAAAATTTAGAAAATATTAAAAAAAGTCCAGTGACATCATCAAATAAAAACAAATCTTCCAATTCAATAAATAATTTAATAGTTTCTCCAAATTTAAATTCAAAATTTCAATCATCAACAATAATTTCAAAATCACCTATTTTTCAATCAAGATTAGGAGAAAATATAAATACTAAAAAAGGAGGAAATAGATTAGGTGTAGAACTATCAAATTCAAAAAATCTTTTAGATTTATATTCAAAGAATAAACCAAATAAAAATGAAGAATCAAATGTTGTTCAATTAAATATTCCTCAAAAAAAAAATCAAAATAAAACTAATAATGATTTAGTTAAAAATAAACCAAATAGAAAGTATAAACAAATTAATAAAAATTTTGAAGAAATAGATTCAGATAAATTTAAAGGAGATGAAACAATTGGATTATCCTTTGCAAGACAATATGAAAAAAATAATAATAAAGATAGTAAAGGATCTAGTTTAAATGATTCATTTGATTCAGATGATAATGAAGAAAAAGATAATATTCAAATGGAAGGATATATATATAAGAAACAAGATGATAAAATAAAACAAATATATTTCAAATTAATATATAAAGATTTATATTATTATAAATCAAAAGAAGATACAAAACATAAAGGAATGCATAATTTATCTGGAGTATATGTTAAAGAAGAAGAACCTTCTTTAATAGATGGAAAAAAATTTTATTCTTTTGTTATTGTATTTCCTGCAAAAGAAAGAAAATATTATGTAATTGATGAGGAAGAATATAAAAAATGGGTAAAAGCAATCAGAAAAGCAGTAGGATATTCAAATTTAAATGATATTTATGAAATAAAAGATGTTTTAGGAAAAGGTAAATTTGGTTTAGTAAGATTAGGAATTCATAAAGAAAGTGGAAGAAAAGTAGCAATAAAAATAATAAATAAAAAACTAGTATCAACTTTAGATTTAGAACAAGTAAAAACAGAAGTTGAAATATTAAAAATTGCTCAGCATCCAAATATTATTAGATTATATGATGTATTTGAAAATGAAAAATATATTTATATTATAATGGAATTTTGTGGTGGTGGAGATTTATTTTCATATATTGAAAAAAGAGGTTTCCAATTGAAAGAATCAAGAGCAGCAGAAATTATTCATAAATTATCAACAGCATTATATTATCTTCATCAATATGGAATAATTCATAGAGATTTAAAACCAGAAAATATATTAATGACAAATGAAAAAGATGATGCAGATATAAGATTATTAGATTTTGGTTTAGGTAAAATTTTAGGACCAAATGAATTTTGTACAGAACCATTTGGAACTTTTTCATATGCAGCTCCTGAAGTTTTATTAGAAAAACCATATAATTTTAAAGCAGATTTATGGACTATTGGTATTATTACATATTTATTATTAGCTGGATTTTTACCTTTTGATGATGAAAATTCTGAAAAAGAAATTGCGAGACAAACAGTTTATGAACCTACTCCTTTTCCTAATTCTGTTTGGGGAAATATTTCTAAAGAAGGAAGATTATTTGTAGATAATTTACTTGAAAAAGATCCTAAAAATAGAATGACTATTAAACAAGTTTTAGAACATCCTTGGTTACAAAAATTTGAAGCTAAGCATCAAGAAGAAATATTTAATAAAAGAAAAAATAAAGATTTACCTGGAGGAGAAGAATTTAAAATATATTCTACTTCTGTTTCAAAAAAATAAATAGATTTATTTTGTTCCAAATTGTTTTTAAAAATTTATAATTGTTATTAAATATGTTTTTAAATTTAAATAACAGTTTTCTTTTATTTAAAGGGTTTATAATTTACTTAATTTATATTTTATTGAAAGAATTTAAAGATTTGTTTTTTTTTAAATTTTCTGAATTATTTTTTCTGAAATTATCATGCAATTAATTTATTTTTTTTTGATAAATCCATTTTTAATTCAATATTGATCAATTTTATTTGAGAAGTCATTTTTTCATTATTTAATTTATTTAGAATAATTATTTATATGAAAAAAATAATTATTTTTAAAATCATTAATTAATTCTTTTTTTTATATCAGGTATTGTTTAAATTCTTCTTTTGTTTTCCCTTATATTTACCATTATTTTATAAATTATTAATAATTGATTTTAAAAGTTAAAGGTTCCAATTCCTGAAAATTCTTCTTTCTTCGATATTTCTTTTTCTTTTTCTATTTTTTTTATAAATCAAAATTACAATTTTCATAAGAAGGAAAAAATGATAAAGAGCTAATGAAAAGAATTTTAAAGATTACTTTATTATTATTTTAATACATGAATTAATTCATTTATTAAATTTTTATCCAGTTGATAATACTTATCCTTTATTTATGCCTATCACTTCAAAGGAAAGAGAAAATAGAAATGTTTAATATATTATTTATTTGGGAATGATACTATTTATAAAATTAATTACCGTAATCCCCTTGGCTATCAGGACCCTCTAGCTATACGGATTTTTTATTTTTCAAAAATTTTTCCATTTTTCTGGATCTTGGCTATCAGGATTTTGTTTTAAAAAAAATACATTATCAAAATGATTTTAATAAAATTAAATTTAAAATTAATATTGATTTTAATATTAAATTTGATATAATATTTATTACATTTTATAGGAGATCCTTGCTATCCGGATTTAGCCAGAAATTTCAAAAAAAATGAAAATGTATTGTCCAGATAGCAAGGAGGATTACGATATTCTCAATCTTGTTTAATAAATAACATTAATACTTGGAAAAAAAAGATAATTTGAAAAAAATATTAAAAATGATAAAAATATTGATTTTATAAAATTAATAAAAAAAGAGAAATTGATTTATATATTACTATTCCAGATAATGAAAATGAAAAATAAATTCAAAAAAAGGAAAACTGATTATTGTTTTTGGTAAAACAATAAAATTTAGACGAACCAAAAGCAAAAATAATATAAAAATAAAATAATAATCTCTTGGAAAATAAACCTTCATTATATTATTATATTATGAATAAATTAAAAATTATAAAGATAAAGATATAAAATATTATAATTGAATTAATGTAAAAGATGGACAATTCAATTGGTATCTTATATTTTATAAATGAGAATATAAAATGTTTAGGAAGTATTCAAAATATTCCAAATTAAACTTAGAATATGAATCACTAAAAATAAATTATGCTTTATAAAATATAAAGTTGAAAAAAAATAAAATTAGTTATAAAACTTTTATATTTATAAACAATGTAAAAATTTGTTTCATCAGAAAATAGATTTAAGGGAAAATGTTTTCAATAAGTTTTATGTAATTTGAGCAATTAAGAGTAATATAAAATTATTAATAATTGATTTTAAAAAATTTGGAACAAATATTAAAAATAAAATTACTGATAATGTTATTGTTTTAATTTAAAATATTTTATCCAAAAAATGGAAAGCTCAAAAAAAATATCAAACACCAAAAAACCATAAAAAAGAATGATTATCAAATTTTAAAAGACGAAATGATTGCTAAAAGAAGGATCCTACTAATTTGATTACCAATACAAAAGTATATAGTGATGTAAATTATTGTTACACACATTTAAATGTGGGTTTAAATGGGAAAAAAACTTATTATAACATGATTATGATATAAATATATAAAAAACTTTACAATTATTTTGTCAAGAGAAAAGATATAATATATTAATGTTCCTAAAATCATTTTAATTTATATTTAGAATTTGATGTCAACATTCAAAATTAAATTTAAATGATAATTTTCACTAATTTTTTTAATTTTATTAAATTCCTCATATAATATCTGTTGCAATCATAATTAAATCTAATTATTGATATAATTATATTTTAATCAATTTGAAGGGAATTTGAATTAATAAATGTTAAAATAATTCTTTTTTTAAAATAAATTTACTTTAATCATTAAAAATATTTATTTATAAACATGATATAATATCTAATTAAAAATTATAAATGCTACAATTGAAAATATTTTGTATATATAAAGAGTTGATTGGTGTAAATTTATGGCAAATTTATTTAAAAGAGGTTATTTTTTTATTGAGTAATTCAGATGATTTATCATAAAGATTTTTTTCAGATTTTTTATACAAATGATAAAGGAGATTTCTACTTTGATGAAATACCAAAAAATATTGTTAATGATAATAAAAATTATTGTAGATGAAATGCTGAAAATAAAATTAAGATATAAAAATCGAAAATTGGAATATTCTATTATATTAATTAAGGAGTAAAAATTAATTTCTTTTTTCATATATAAACAGAACTTTATTTCAAAGTAGTTTTTTAATAAAATTAGAATTACTTATTTTAAATACTTAATTTAAGATTTTAACAAATCTTATATAAACATTCTCATTATAAATATTGAAATGAATGAAGAAAAAATTGATAACATTATTTCTCATCTTGATAATACGGAAAGACTACCAGAATTGTATAAATGATTAAAGAAATTAATATAATATATATAGAAAAAATTAAGTTAGGATAATTTTAAGAGGAAAATAATAAGGATTTTAGATAAGGAATATATTATTTACTTAAAGGTGATTAATTCATTATTAAAAGAGTAATTAGTTAGTTAGTTTGAGTATCCATAAAATTGGTTCATAAGAAATAGCAAAATAATTTTTTCAATTTTTCTTTATTTTTATAAAATATATAATTTTTGTCAATCCCATTTTATATAATTTATACTATTAAAATAATAGTCAAAATAATAATCAAAATAAGATTTACCAAAATTAATATAATATTTGTTATATAATTTTTATCCCAATTTAAATGGATTCTAAAAATAATGTTGCTTCATCATGCTTAATGAATAAAATTGAAAACATAAAAAGATGTAATAAATGTAATAAAATACCTTTAATTAAACTTATTACAAAGAATAATCAATTTTTTATAAAATATAATTGTGAAAATGATCATAATGAAGAAATGAGTTTAGAAGATTTTTTAAAGAATAATAAAAATTTTGTTTGTGAAATATGTAAAACAAAAACTGATTTTTTAAATTTTGATTATTGTATTTCTTGCAAACAAGTTTTATGTAATAATTGTGTAATAAATCATAGAACACAATCTCATCAAACAATATTTCTTTCAAAATATGATTCAACATGTTTAATACATAATCAAT
>JAJJLU010000936.1:0-13799 GCA_023807065.1 Isotricha intestinalis
AATCCCCAATCCCCAATCCCCAATCCCCATTAAAAGATTAAATTTAGATAAATCATATTTATTTTTTATTTTATTATTTATATTTTTTACTTTATTTTTATAATAATCAATATTATAAATGTATTGATTTTTAAATGTCTCATCTAATATTTCAAATAAATCTTTATTTGGAGTTTTAAAATTGTACATATTATAATTTGTGTTATCTTTGGTTTGGCTTTGAAGATTTAATGCTTCAAAAATTATTGATTTTGTTGGAAATAATATATTTGATATTACTTTTGTCATATGAACAATTTCATTTACTTTAATAATTTCAAATTTTTCATTTTTTATTAAATTGCTTATTCTAAATTTTGCTGCAAATTCAAAATAATAGGATTTAATATATGAATTCAAATAAGATATATTATTTTCTTTTTTTTGTTTAAAAAAATTATCAACTTCATCAATTGAAATTTTTGAGTCTAAAATTTCAGAAATGAAAGGAAATAAATAATCAATATGGAAATAATTATTTTGAAAATTAATTTTAAAATATTTTAAAGGTACATATTCTAATAATTTAATATTTTCAGGAGTATATTCTAAATTTATTTTGATATTATTTTTTATCAATAAAAAATACATACCTATATCTTCTTCTTTAATTGATATTTTGGTTTGTAAAATTTTTTGAATGATATGATTTTTTATATTATTAATACTATTAGAAATATTATTAAATTCTAATTTCTTAAACATATAAACATATTTTGGAATAAAATTAAATAATTGTAATACGGAATTAAATTTATTTTTATCATTTTTTCTTGGATAAAATAAATTATCGAAGTAAAAATAATAATTTTGAGAATCAGTATTTAAAGCTGAAGGAACACCATTAAATTTATTTAAGACTTTTATAATTTCATCCTTTATTTCATATTCATTTATAGATGAACATATTATAAATTTTGTTTTAAGATTTTCTCTTTTTATTTTTTCTAATTCACAAAGAATTAAATGATAACTTTCATCCTTATTTTTAAATTGATCGAGTATAATAATGACTTCATCATTCTTTATTATATTTATAAATCCAATTAATATTTTTATATAATTATTTCCTAATGAATTAACAAAAAAATAGTTTAATTGTTCAATAAGATTATCTTTTTTTAAATATAATCTTTTACATTCTTCAATAAAAGTATTAATAATATTAACATAATTATTTTTTTTTTCTTGTTCTCTAAAATATTTTAAGTTAAAATATAAAATATTCATATTATTTCTAGAAAATTTTAATAAAGTAGTAGATTTACCAATGCAAGTAGTCCCAGTGATTTTTAATAATGATAATTTTGTTGATATTGCTAATTTACATAATAGTCTTTCAAGCTTTTTCCTTCCTGTATCATTATTATCATTATAATATTCAAAGAATTCATTTTTTTCTTCAATATTACTATATTTAAAATATTCATAAAAATTTTCTGATAATTCTATTGGTTTAAACTTTATTGATAAGGATTTTGGTTCGTTATTAATTAATTCTTTTATTTTTGAATTATCATTATAAATAGTATATTTTAAATTGGTAAATTCATCTATAATATTATGTCTATTTAAATAGATTCTTTTATTTTCATTTGTTTTAATGTAAGGTAAAATAAAATTCTTTTGTTTTAATAAATTAAATAATTGGAGTTGAGATTCAATTTTATAAATTTTTCCATTTTCTTTTTTATCATCATTTACAAGTATTATTTCAATTGAATTTTTAAAGATAAGAAATTTATTGTCGTTGTTGAAAATTAAAAAATACTTTTCTCCATTGAATATTTTACAATCATCTATAATTAAATTCCCTGAATTTACCATTGATTTTATATTAGTTATTGAAAATTCTGAAGTTTTAAGTTTAATTTTTTCCATCTTAAATATAATAACTAATTAAAAGAATCATTATTAATATTAATTAACAAAAAATAAAAGAAATGATTGATTTATTATAAATATATCGGATTTTTGAGACATAACAAATCACATAAATATGAATATTATATTTATTTCAAAAAACCTTTTGAAAATGAATAATTTGTATTGTCTTTATGTTGAATCAATTATTATACAATATTATAAATGAATAAAACGATAAAATAAATAAAATAAAAAATGTAAATCATAAATTAGATAAATAATAGCTTTTTTAATTGATTTATATTATTTTTAATATTCTATAAGTCATCAAAGCTTTTATTTTTTGATTCAATTTATATTTTTTTTCTTTACACCTTCATAAATTATTAATTTTTTTATTTATTAACTTAAAGTAATATTATTATTTTCTATTTTATTAAAATTCATTTTTTAAATTAGAATTGCCTTAAATATCTTTATAAAAATCTAAAATTGTGGATTATAATATAATATAATGAAATTAAAGGTAAACCGCTAATTATTTTTTCAGAAATATTAATTAGAAATGTTTTTCTTGTATATTAATTTTTATTAATATTTATTTGATAAATGGGAAATAGTTATTCATGAAAATGAAGAATAATATTTAAAAGAATTAAAAATTATTAATTAAAGAAAAAAAGAAAGAATAATTATGAAAATAATTTAATAAACTTGTAATATCAAGTAAAAAAACATTGAAATGATACAAAGAATCATTGATTATTGAGTCAACTATATAATTTCAATTAAAATTTATTTATAGAATTTATAATTATGATAATAAAAAAGATATTTATTATATGAAATTTATTATTGATAAACTTGAAAATTATATACTTTCTGATTATTAAAAAATTATTGATATTAAATTTTTAATAAAAATTTATGCTTATCTAAAAACTTTTATTATCTATTATTTTTTATTAAAAAATTAAGAAAATATATATTTTTATTTTTAAAAGTAATTTTTTTATATTTATCAGAATATTTTTTTTTATAATTAAATAAATATTAATTTATCATGAATGATTAAAAGTAAATTTTTGTTTTAAATAAGTGATAACAAAAGTTAAAATTAAATAAAAAATTAATTGTTTGTTTGTTTCAAATTTAAAATAATAATCTTTAAATATTATTTTAATATTTAAAAAAATCTTCTTATATCCCAAACAAAAAATAATAATAAAAATTTATTACAAATAAAAAATTAATGGATAAGATTAAAAATACAAAAGAAAAATTTTATTTATTTAAGAAACATTTTATAAATGATGGAATAGAAGATTTAATAAAATATACAAATAAATCAATGATAAGATTATTTAAAATAAAAAAAGAAGAAGAAAAAGAAAAAAAAGAAGAAAAAATTGATAAATTATTAATTTTATCAACATCATCAAAAAATAATATAAATAATAATAATAATAAAGTAGAAACAGAAAAAAATAATGAAAATAATTATATGAGTATAGATAGTGATTCTTCAAGTTCAATTTCAATTTTGGAAGAGAAAAAAAAAGAAAAAGATGAAATAGAAATTGATAATAAAGATTCTTTTAAAGATAATAATTCGGATTTAATTGATGGAAATATATTTGATGAATCTTATATGTTAAATTTTCCTAGTGAACATTCAGATTCTAATAATAATAATTCTCCAAATTTAGATAAAAATTCTATTATTTATGATAAAAATACTGAAACAATGAATTCCAATCAAAATAATATTGATTTAAATTTATCTAATAATAATAATCAAATAGTTAATTTGAATAAAAATTCTTTAAATAATAACTTAAATGAAAAAAGTAATTATTTACAAAATAAAGAACACAATAAAAAAGAGAAAAAAATAATATCAAAAGAAGAGAAAAAAGTTAATAAAAAAATAAAAAATAATAATATTGAAAATAATAATAAAAATAAAAATGATAATAATATTAATAATAATGATAATAATAATAATAAAATAAAAACTCAATATTCTTCTTTTTCAGAGACAAATGCAAATAATAAACAAAATATAACAAATATTCCAGTAAATAATAATAAATTTCAAATTCCTTTAGATTTAGAAGAAATAGATACTTCATCAAAGAAAGAAAAAAATAAAGATAATTCAAATATAAATGAGAATAATATGAATATTAATTCAAATCACATTAATAATGAAGAAAAACAAATTAACCAAAATATAAAAAAGAGCCCTACATCTTTAACCAAAAAGGAATTTATTAAAAAAGAAAATAAAAATGAACAAATCTTAATTAATAATAAAAAAATTATTGTTGATGATGATGAAGATATTAATCATAAAAATGAATCAAAAGAAAAAAAAAAAGAAGAAATAAAAAAAGAAAAACCAAAATTAAAGAATAATCCATCTGTATTTTTAAATGGAACTCAAATAAAATTAAAATTAGATGATAGTCAATTTTTATCTTTAAATGATAATAATAAAAATAACAGTATAGATAATAATAATAATAAAAAAGAAACATTATTAGAAAAAAAAATTAAACCTTTAATAAAAAAAACCCATTTCAATAAAAATTTAAATCATAAAGAACAAACATTGTCAAATTTAAAAAATAAAAGTGTTGAGAATTATAATAATATGAATAATCATATTACTAATCACAAAAAAATAAATATTAATAATAAAACCAAATTTATAGAAAAAGAAAAATTAAATTTTCCTAAAAAAGAAAGTTCAGCTTGTTTATTAAGTCAATTAAATTCAATATTAAAAGAAATAAAAGAAAATTTTAAAAAAAATTATGAAGAAAATAAAAATTTGAATGACAATATAATACAAATTTTAGAAGATTTATTAAAAGATATTTCAGATTTGGAAAAATTAGAACCTAATAAAAGAAAAAAACAAGTTTCTAAACAAATACCAAAATTAATTTCAATATTATTTAAAAATTTAAAAGATGTAAAAAAATGTGATTTTATTTTAAAAAATATAATATCAATGTTAGAATGTGTAAAAGTATTTTTTCATCAAATGAAATTAAATTATATTAAAATTGAAGGTAAAGTTCCTATTAAATTTACTCAATTAAGAATTGTAATTAAATATATTTATTCTCTTTTTAAAATTAAAAGTTTCAGTACAAATATATTAAAAGAATATATTAAAAAAGAAGATAGAAGAATATTTGAATTTGCAAAATGTTATAAAACTTATCAAAATTCTACTGATAAATTATATCATTTGTTAAAAAAAATAACAGAAGAAAAACAAAAAAAAAAATATAAAAATTTAGATTTAATTTTAGAAATGGATCCATGTCAAATTAAAAATTATTCTATTTGTTTTAAACAAAGTAGAAAAATGATTGATTTTATTTTCGAATATTTTGAACGTGAACGTTCTTCTATAGATGATAAAAAAAACAAATAAGAAGAAAAAGTGTTTTTTTATTTATTGAATTATAATTAAAAATTATATATTTAATAATACTGATATTATGAAAAAAAATCTAATAAATTTAATATTCATTTTTATTCATTGTTCTAAATTAATTTTTCTTTTTTACAGAAAAAATCATAGAAATTGTTTTATATAATTTTTGTTTTATTGTGTTTTAGATTATTAATTAAATAAAAATAATTTTTAGAATAATTTATTAGTTATTATTAATTTCTTAGGTAAAATCATATCATATAAATAAATGTATAATAATTAAAAAATATTTAATATATATAAACAAATAATTTTAGAACAAATACACACACTAATTAAATTATTTTTTAACTTTCTATTTCAATATTACCAAAAGAAACTTTTTTACTTGATTTTTCTCTGTGAAAATTTCTTTTTTTTAAAATTGATTTTACTTTCTTCATATTACTATTATTTATATTATTAATTTCTATTTGGCTTTTATAACTTTTAATTCCTAAATTCAAAGCACTTCCAAGTAATTTATCTTTATTTAATTTAAGCTTAAGATCATCAATTGATCCTTTACTTGATTTAGAAGTAGTTTCTGAAGAATTATGAGAAAAATAATAATATTCTATTTCTTGATCATATTGATCTTCAAGTAAAAATTCTTTATCTTGTATTTCTTTGAAATTAATTACATTATATTTAAAATTTTTTATTTTAATAATAGGAAAATTATTTGATATTTTTCTTACACCATTAACAATAAAATAAAATTTATATCTTAATTGTCTTATATATGATCTTTGAATATCAATCAAATATTCCTTTCTTATAGGACAATATTTTAGTTTAAGAGTTTTTTCATGATTATTACCATATATAATACAAATTTTAATATCTTCTGAATTTTCAATATTTGGGATTATTGTGTAAAAACCTTTTAATTTCTTTATTAAATCATGTACTTTAATTTGGAAAATTAAATTTTTAAAGAAAGTTGATATTTTTTGTGATGCTTCATTTCTTGATTTTAATATTTGCTTGAATATTTTTAATTTTTTAATCAATAATTTACTTTTATATTCTATATAATAAAATAATTTATTTTTTTATCATACGAATCCATAAATTTTGGATTTTTTCGGCTGATTCTTTTCTTTCTTTAATTATTTTATTTATAATATAATTAGAGATATCTTCCATTTTTTTAACAAATTATTATTTATTAATATTAATGTATTTATTATATTATAATTTTAATATTATTATTATTTCTATTTTATATAATTATATAAAAGAATTAAATAAGGTAATAATAAAATAAAAAACAAAAAAATTATTGAATTAAGTAAAAACAAAGGTAAATTTCATTTTTTTCTTTGTGAATTAATTAGAGAATAAATGAAAAGTTAATAATCTTTTTTTATATTATAAAAAGAAATAAATATAGAAAACCTTAAAATTGCATTTTCCTTTTTCCCAATATATCTATACAAATCATAAATAGCATTGTTTATAGTAAAGATAATCCAAATTAAATCATAAAATCAACAAAGAATACATTTATAAATATTTTATCTAAATAAAAAAATACTCAATCAAATATCAATAATACAAAATAATACAAAATAATAATAAAAACCTCCTAATTATCAGGTCTATAAAATAAGTTATAAAATCAATAATTGAAATTAAACTATATAAATTGTTAGAATGTTGGATTGAAAATTCTATAAAATTCTTTCTCATTATGATGATTTATATTATTTATAATATAAACTTCATTTATTCATCTTCACTCTACTTTCTATATTCAAATTTTAAGAATATTAATTAGGTTTTAAAGAATAAATTCCTTCCATTTCAAGTCGATATTTTCTTCATTTGATAATGACTTTCTCTCAATTATTGACTTTTTTCTTGTCCGAACAATATAAATATTATTTTGATATTTATTTCCAATATTTTTTCATTAATTTTATCAGGAATTAAACAATGTTCTATTTTTTATTCTGGAATTTCATTTTCTAAACTAATTCTTAATTTCATTAAAACATTTAATTTTTGTCATTTAAAAACTGAATCTAATGAATAATTATTTTCTATCATTAGATATATATTTTAAATTTAAAAAATTTATTTTTTCAAATATCAAAAAATATTATATATTCAAAAATAATTTAAAATTCTTAATCAAAAAATAAATTATAATAATTTAAATAAAATATAATAAATCAAATAAAAAATGAGAAAAAATGTAATAAACATTTATTAATTTTTAGTTTATATTTTATATAACTCCTCATTCAAAACCAATAATATCTTTTATAAACACAAGTTACATAACTCAATTTGATCATTGTAATTTAATCTCTTATTCCCAAAATATAGCTTTTGCCTTATTTAATACTCAATCAAAAAATTCTTTAATTTTAACATGGACTCCAATAAATAATAATTTTTATGATGATATTAATGGAATAAAATATTTAAAATCTCTTCCAACAACAACTTTTTATTTAGCTCCAATAAAACATAATATTATTAAAATAGTTTTTTGTGAAGGAGTTATACATTTAATAACTAAAAATTCTGAAATTTATTCTTGGGGAACTGATATTAATAAATATGGCTTATTTGGTAATAATGATAATGAAAATTTTCACATTGAAAATCCTATTTTAAATAAAAAATTAAATTCTTTACAAATATTTGATATTTGTACTGGATTAAGACATTGTTGTGGAAGAGATTATAAAAAAAATTTATATATTTGGGGTTATTATTTTGGTAATGAACCTAAAATAATTGATAAAAAAGTAAGATTATTTAATTGTGGAAATGATATTGTTATTTATTGTAAAGAAGATGAAAAAAATAACTTATATATGTATGATAATAATCATAAAATTATTCAACAATTTAATGTTGAAAATAATATTAGAGATATTTTCTGTGGAGATAATATTATTGTTTTAAAAACTTTTGATGATAAAATTATTACAATTAGTGAATTTGGTATTAATGAAATTAAATATTATAATAAAAATGGATTTAGAATTGATAATTTAACAGTTAGATATAATGAAATATTTATTTTATTAAGTAATTCAAAAGAACAAATGCTTTTAAGATATACTCCTATTAATGAATATCGATATTTAAAAATAAGTTTTGAATTTTATGAAAGATTATATAAAATAAATTTAAAAAAGAAAATAAAATTAATTTATTCAACTTCGACTCATTATTCAAATGGAATTTTCTTTGAAATAGATTGTGATGAAAAAGAAAAAAATATATATGAATTAAAAAGTGATAAAATATTTACTTTAATTAATAGAAATTTTAAAATAAAAAAAGCTACATTTGAAAAAATAAAAGATTTAACGGAAGAACAAATAGCAATAATGTCAAATATGGGAAAAAATAGTAATAATTGGAAAAATGGAAGAAATAATAATATGAAAGATTTAGATTTAATTAATAATTTAAAAAACAGAAATACAAGTCTTTCCTTAGAACACTTTTTTAATAATTCTTCAATTTCAGATGAAAATATGATTAATTTAACGGGTAGAACTTTTAAATATAATAAAGATAATGAAAGTGAAGAAGAAAAAAGAAGAAAAAGATTACAAAAAATGAAAGAAATGAGAGAAAAAATTAAAAAAACTGCAAAAGATGAATATGATAGATTAATGAAAGAAAAATATGATAAAATTAGAAAAAAAGAAGAAGAAGAAAAATTAAGAAGGAAAAAAGAAGAAGACGAAAAATTAAGAAGACAAAAAGAAGAAGAGGAAAAATTAAGAAGAAAAAAAGAAGAAGAAGAAAAATTAAGAAGACAAAAAGAAGAAGAGGAAAAATTAAGAAGACAAAAAGAAGAAGAGGAAAAATTAAGAAGACAAAAAGAAGAAGAAGAAAAATTAAGAAAACTAAAAGAAGAAGAAGAAAAACTAAGAAAACTAAAAGAAGAAGAAGAAAAACTAAGAAAACAAAAAGAAGAAGAGGAAAAATTAAGAAGACAAAAAGAAGAAGAAGAAAGAAAAAAGCAAGAAGAATTAGAAAGAAAAAAAGAAGAAGAAAAATTAAAATTAAGAAGTAAAACATCAGAAAAAAATAAAAATAAAACGTCAAAAAAAGACAAAAATAATTTTAATAAAAAAAGTCAAAATCTAAAATCAAAACAAAAAGAATATAAAGTGGAAGAACAATTAATGTTTAATGGAAGAAGAGTAATAAAATTAAAAAATAAAGAAGAATTAATAGAAATATTAAAAAATCCAAATGATGAAACAATATATTATTATATTGAAGATAATAAAGAAAATATGGATGATTTATTAAGTAAAAATGATTATTTTCCTTTTAATGGAAAAAACTTAATTAAAGTAAAAGGAGGTAAAATTATTAAAAATTATAAAAATAGAATTAATCGTCCTAAAATAATTAAAGTTGAAAAACCAAATAAAAAGAAAAAAGAAAATTCAAATATTTTGAATAAATATTTTAATAATAATCATAATTCTTTATCTTATAGAAATTTTTCTACTGATATTAATTTAGAAAAAGGAAGTGATTTAAAAAATAAAACAAGAGCTTATGCTGAAATTATTCCTAAACAAAGAAATAGTACAAAAAAATTAAAAATGAGATTAATTTCAGAAATTAAAAATTTAGAAAAGGAAAATATTGATTTGAATATTAATAATTTAAATTCTTCAAGAAATAAAAGAAAAAGTGCTTTTTTTAATGAAAATAATTCATTAAAGGATATTCATTTAAAAAATAAAAATGCGAAAAAAAGAATTTCTATGCCTACTTTAAGGGGTTTTAATACAAAAAATGAAGAAGAAAGTAAAATAAGTAATATTATGATTGAAAGTACTAGAAGTAAATTCGGTAATGATAAATTTGCTAATAATGAAATTGATCTTACTAAAACTGTTAATACTAAAATTTTACAACCTTATGAATTAGATGAATAAATTTTAATAATATTTAATTTAATTTTCTTTTAGAAAAATTTATAAAATATTTATAAACATAATATTTAACTTTTTTTATATATAAAAAATTAAAATATTGTTTTTAGTATTTTAAAATATATTTTTGTTGAAAGAAATTATTTATTTCTTTTTTAAAAGTTTTTTTTTAAAAAATAATATTAATTTTTTAAATGAATTATATAAAAAAATATTTATAGAAAATTAAAATAATTCTTATTTTTTTAATGGATGATATCACAATTAATCAATTAGAAAATAAAATAAGTGTATATGCAAGAGAAAATAAATTATTAAGAGAAAACAATGAAAAATTAAAATCTTCATTATTAAATTTAGAAAATAAATGTTCTCAATTAAAAATAGGATATAATATAATTTCTGCTAAAGAACCTCAATATATGAATTTAGAAAAATTATTAACTGAAAAAGAAAAAGAAATATTAGATTTAAAGGAACAAATATGTAAATTAAATATAAAATTTGAAAAATATAAAAACAACTTTGATATTATATATGAAAGAGAAATTAATCAAATGAAATATTTTAATGAAAATAATCAAATTAAAATTGAAAATTCAAATAAAGTAGAACAATTAAATAAATTATTTTATTATAAAATTTTAAGTTTAGAAGAAACTTTAAAAAAATTTAAAGAAGAAGAAAAAAGAAAATTATTAGAAAGAGATATTGAAAATGAAAAAAAATTGAATGATATAAAGAAAAAAATGTTATCTTTTATAAAAGAAGGAGGACAAAAAGCAAAAAATTTTTCTATAATTCAAAATAATTTAAATGATAAATTAAATATATTACATGATAAAGGATTAATGAGTGAATTAGAATATCAATCATATCAAATTGAAGATCTTTTAAAACAAAGAGAACATTTAGATGAAATAATTAATAATTATAAATGTGATATTAAAATTCATAAAAAAGTAGAAAAAATATTATCTGAAAAAAATTTAAAATACTCAAAATTTATTCAAATCCTTTCAAATAAAATAGATAACATTAATAAAATAAATCATTCTAAAAGTTCTGATAAAAAGTTAAGTAATAATACTATTAATATTAATAAAGTTTCTTCTAAAAAAAAAAATTGTGAAAAAAAAATTTCTTTGACAAAAGAAATTATAGATAAAAATAAAAAAATTGAAGTTTTAAAAATGAAATATAATACTTTAAAATCAAAACTTGATAATATTCATATTAAATTTTCAAATATTTTAAATTTATTAGATATTGTTTTAGAAAAAGTATATAATGATGAAAATTTTAAAAGATTTAATAATATATATGTTAATATAGAAGAATTAAAAAAATGTGATTTTGAAAAATTAAATAATGAACAAAAATATTCATTAATTGTTCTTATAATAAAACATATGATTCCTTTTTTAGATAATGAAGGATTATCAAGTAAATTAAAAGATACAATATATAATCAAATTAAAATTTTTAGACAAAATAGTTTAGAAACAAATTTTTCTAAAAATGATACTTTAAGAAATTCAAATTATTTTAAAAGAAATAGAATATGTTTAATTAAAGATTGTAATAAAACTGGATTTAATAAAATGAATTCTAGTTTTATAAGTTATAATCACAATTATAGTTTTAATTGCCCTAATTTATCTTTCAAAGAATCTAATACTAAATCTTTAAAAAAAACAAGTTCACTTTTTAAATTAAATAAATTTTTTATTTGAATAAAAATAGCAATTATTGATAAAATTATCTATTATCATACTTTTAAACTATTGAATTTTATTATTTTAATATATTATATCAATATTAGTTTTTGATTTTATGATATAATTATAGTTTTGAAATACTCATATATGAATTTTATGGTGTTTTTTATTCAATATATATTTACGTTTTTTTTATTATTTTTTAATATTTAAATGTATCCTTTAATAACATTATTTTTAAATATAAAAACATTTTGAAGACAATATTTATGAATTATAAAAAAATATTATATATAGATATATTAAATTTTAAAATCAATGATTGAATTGCATATGAATGGATGTTATTTTTTTAGAGTTAATGCTTCATTTAACTTTGTTAAAAATATTTAAAAAAATAATTACCAAAAATTTCAATAAATGTATGAAAGAAAAAGAAAAATATGATAAGATTACACATAGAATTTTAGTAACTATAAAATCCCATACTAAAATAATATATTAAGTAGAATGAATTAATTTTTTGTGTTTACAAATTGATTAAAATAACCAATGAGAATTCTTTTAATAAATTTATTTATGAATATCAAATAAAAGGAATTAAAAAATTAAACAATAATAAATGATTATTATGATTTTAAAATATTAAAATAATGCTATATATCTCAAATAATTCTAAAATCATTAAAAAAAATATTAAGTAAAGTATATTTTCTGATGGTTAATTCACTGAAATATATTTATTGATTATCAATTAATGGATCTAAGTTTAATTTAAAAATGAAAAAATTTATTATTTATTTATATAAATTCTTGGGCTAAATTCAAATGAATATTTTAAAGGTAAAATTAGGATTAATAGTAATCATCCTTTTTTTATATCATTAATTCTTTCAATCAATTTGCCATAAATTTGATTTTAAGGTAGGAGAAAAATTATTTATATATTATTTTATTGGCCAAATATTATTATTCAATTTAAATAATATAATTATTTAAATAATTTTTCAGAAAAAAAATAATTTGAAAATGGAAAAGAAATTAAAGTATTATTATGAAAATAATGATTATCTTATGATTTCTCCAAACTCTTTAAATGATTTTCGTTCAAAATTAATTAATAAGTTAAAATTAGAAGATATTCAAATATTAAATATTAAAAATGAAAACTGTAAAACAATTGAAAATAATGAAGATTATATTCAATATATTAACAAAACTGAAATACCAATATTTTATATTGAAAAAGGAATTTATAAAAAAATAAAGAATATAAAATAAAAATGAGTGATATAAATGTATGGGAAAAATACGAAAAAATTAAAAAACTTGGTGTATCATCATTTGAGTGTGTATATAAAGGAAAAAATAAAGAAAAAGGAAATTATGTTATAATAAAAGAAATTGAAAAAAAAAATTAAATGAATGTTATAATATATCAGAAGAAGAATTTATAAATTTAATAAATAAAGAAAATTTAATTTCAATAATAGAAATAATAAATTCAAAAGATTATTATTATATAGTGATGGAATTATGTTTGATAAATTTAGAAGAATATATGAAAATAAGAGATAAAGGATTATCAATAGAAGAATTAAGAGAATTTTTAATTGAATTAAATAAAACATTAAAAAGTAAAGAAATAATATATAGAGATTTAAAATTAACAAATATATTAATATCATTAAATACAATAAATAAAATATCAATTAAAATAAGTGATTTAGGATTAAATAA
>JAJJLU010000937.1:0-13790 GCA_023807065.1 Isotricha intestinalis
AAATACATAATTAAATGGAAGTAAAAATAGTATTTTCTGATATAGATGGAACATTTTTAACAAGTGATCACAAAGTAACAGAAAAAACTGAAAAAGCAGTAAAAAAATTATTAGAAAAAAAAATTCCATTTATATTAGTATCAGGAAGAATGCCAGAAGCAATATATCCAATAACAGAAAAAATAGGAATAAAAATTCCAATAATATGTTATAATGGAGGATTAATATTAACAGAAAAAGAAGAAATATTATATTCCGAAAAAATGAAAGCAGAAGACACTCAAAAAGTATTAAATGAAATATCAAAAAATTATTCTGAAGTAACAGTAAATTATTATACAGGAAGAAAATGGTATGTTAAAGACATTAAAAATCAAAGAGTAATAAGAGAAATGGAAATAACAAAAGCAAAAGCAGAAAATGCAAATTTTGAAGAATTAATAAAAAATGATATTTTACCTAATAAACTATTAATAATGAGTGACACTGAAATGATAGAAAAAATGGAAAATGAATTAGGAAAAAAATTTCCTGAATTAAATATAATTCACTCAGCTAAACATTTATTAGAAATAATGGATAAAAGTGTAAATAAAGGAAAAGCAGTTGAAATAATGTTAAAACATTATAATTTCTTACCAGAAAATTCAATTGCTTTTGGAGATAATTATAATGATATTGATATGATTAAAGTAGTTGGTTGTGGTGTTATTATGGGAAATGCACCTGATTATATTAAAACAATTGGGAATGAAATTACTGATTCTAATAATGATAGTGGAATTTATTCTTATCTTATAAAAAAAAATATTATTCAAGATTAAATTAATATTTTATTTAAATTTTAACTTATTAATTTAATAATTAAATAATTATGAAATCACAAAATGAATTGATTAAAATAAAAGAAATTCAAAATCAAAAAGTAGATAAAACTATTAATTTAAATGAAGAAGAAGAAATAATGGAAGTTGAAAAAATATTAAAAAAAGGAAAAGATAAAAATGGTAATATATTATATAAAATAAAATGGAAAGGAATGTCAGAAACAAATGCAACCTGGGAACCAATAGAAAATTTATTTGATATATTACCATTAATTAAAGAATATGAAAATCAAATAAAGAAAAAATATTTTAAATCAAAAAGACAAATAGAAAAAATAGAATGTTTAAAATATATAAATGAAGAATTATATGCTTTTGTTTCATGGAAAAAAAATTATAAAGAAACAATTCCAAATTCATATATATTATATAAAGAACTTAAAAAAAATAATCCTGAAATTATTTTAGAATATTATGAAAAATATTTAGCTTATGGAGATGCAAGATATCATTTAGCTTTTTCAAAAAAAAATGAATGAATTATTAATAATAAAATTTAATCTTCAAAAATTAAAAGTTCTATTATAGAATTTTAAATAAATATTTTTTCCTTTAAAAAAAAATAAAAAAATTTTAATATATTTGATTTTGAATTTCTTCAATAAATTTACTATTAGTATTAGGATCTTTACCTTTTTTTAAACAGCTTCTAATAATGAAAAACAGAATAAGAATAAAAATAACACAACAAGAACCAATAAGACCAAATAAAATTCTTTTATCTTTAAAAATTCCACTATAATAATCTTTAACTATTTTAGAAAAATCTAAAGGTTTTTCTCCATTAAAACCAATGAAATTATTATCATAATCAAATTTAATTTTATAACTAGAAAAAAAAGGATAACCTAAAACCCAAATATTATCATAATCACTTTTACTACTAAATCTAATTAAACAAGTAAATTTCCCTTTTTGACTTTGAGTGAATAATTTATCTGGTTTAATTTTATAAGCAAAATTTCCTAAAACAAAATAAAGAAAAGGCATTTTTTTAGTATCATTTAAACTATTCATATCACAATTAATATAAGTAAAATCATTTCTAATAAAGCTTTTACAATTATTTTCATCTTCAAATTCATCTAAAATTTCTTTTAAATATTTAATTGATGTTGTTATATAATATGATTTTGCATCAAAAATTGCTTGAGAATTAACTTCTATTGTATCATTGATTTCTATTTTTTCTTCATCTTTATCATCATCATCTTCAATATATATATGACTTAAATCACAAATCCAACTTTCTTTAAAATTACTATTTTTGGTTATATTACATCCTGTAAAAGTTTCTTTTGAATTTTTAGGAATATCAATTTGAAATTCAATTTTTGGATATGGTGATGTTGTAAAATATAATATTTTTGATTTAATTAGTTTTTCCTCTTTCATTTTATCCAAAAGTGAATTTGAAGAATCTTTTATTCCTAATCCTATTATTCCTTGAATATTACTATTATTTAATTTTGTTTCATCTTTTTTTAAATCAAAATTAAGTTTTTTAATATAATGAGTGTTTATTTCTATTGGAGTTGTAAATGAGGATAAATCTGAATCAATTAAATTTTTTCCTAATTTATTATCATCATTAAAAAATATTGAATTTGATTTTGAAGTATCAAGAAGAAAATTTAAATCCATTTTATTTCCTATTCTTAAGGAATAATAATATTCCATTGTATATTCACTTTCTTCAATTGAATTTATTTTACAAAAGAAAAGAATAGAAATTAAGAATAAATAATTTGACATTTTTAATTGATTATTTAAATTATTTTTAATAATCAAAATAAAAAAAAATTTATATTATGGAACAAGAATTTCCATTTCCTTTAGAAGTTCCAACAACTGAAGATTATGGAGATACTGATATAATGCTTTTAAAAAGTTATTATTTAGATTCTTTTAAAAAATTATTAAATTCATTTGGAAAACAAAAAAATTTTAAAATATTTTGTGATTTATCTTCTTTACAATTATTATCTTATTTAACATCTGATTTTAATATAGATGATAAGAAAAGAATAGATAAATTTGAATTAAATTATGAAACTTTAACAAAATCATATAATTTTAATCCTAATGACATTCCAATTTTTTTTATAAGACCTTTACCACAATATATCGAAATAGGAATAAATTTTTATTATAAATATAGAGATAAAATGAATTTATCTGTTTTAGAAATCGTATTTATTCCAAATAAAAATTATGAAATAACACAACATTTAAGATCAATAGAAGTAAATGATATATTTCATATTCAAAATTTTTACATTGACTTAATTCCACTTGATAATGACTTAATGACTTTATCTCAAAATGCATCATTAAATGATTTATTTTTAGATAATAATAATACAATATTAAATTTCTTTGCTGAATCAATAGTAAAGTTAGAATCATGTTATGGAAAAATTAAATCATATTATTTAATAGGAGATAAAAGTCAAATATTAAAATCATTAATAGAAAAAAATGAAGAAGAAGATAATTTAAATGTAAATATAGGAGAAATTTATTCAAGTATAATAATAGATCGTTCATGTGATTTTATAACTCCTTTATGTACAAATTATACTTTTGAAGGAGCTTTTGATGAATATTTTGGTATTACTTATGGAAAATTAAATTCTAAGGAAAATTTATTAAAAGAAGGTTTTAAAAAAGGACAAGAACCTCAAAATTTTATTTTAAATGAAGGACCTTTTAACATGTGTTATCCTCAAATTAGATCTATGCATTTAATTCATGCTAATATATATATTGATAAAAGATTAAAATATATTTTTGGAGTATTACAAAAAGGAAAAAATTTAAATGAAATAAGTAGTTTAAGAGAATTTCAATCTTTAAATCTTAAAAAAATTATCAAAGAAAAAGACTCTGTAAATATGTGTTTTAATATAGCAAATTATATTGATAAACAAAGGAAAAATGTAAAAGAATTAACTTTAAGAGAAAAAGAACAAATATTACTTGTTGGTCAATTACCAATTTCTTTACATGATATTTATGATGAAATGATAGCAGAAAAAAAAGATATATATGAATTATTAAGATTAATGATTTTAGAAAATTTAACTCAAGATGGTATTATAAATTATAAAGAATTAAAACGAGATATTATAAATGTTTATGGATTTGAAAAAATATTTTTATTTAATAATTTAGAAAGAATAAAATGGTTAAAAGAAAAATCAACTTCAGTTTTCAGTAAAATTAAAACAGGATATTATAATAATATACTTAATAAATTTAATTTAATTAATGAAAAATTTACTTTTAATAAAATAGAAGATTGCTCTTATACTTTAGGAGGCTTTTGTCCTTTTACTTTAAAATTAATTGAATGTTTTATTAATGGAGGTTGGAAAAATATTAATGAAGAATTAAAAAGTTTAAATATATTTTATCAATATCCTCACAATGAAAATGAATTAATTAAAAAAGAAAAAAATATTGTTTTTATCTTTTTCATTGGAGGAGTTACTTATACTGAAATTTCTGGTATTAGATTTTTAAATATGATTCATAAAGATTTAAAATTCATCATTGTTACTACTAATATACTCAATCAAAAAAATACTATTTCACAATTTGATAAATATGTGAGTAAAAATTATTCCATTAAGAAATTTTATCAGGATTATGAAAATGAAAAAAAAAGAAATAATAATAAATAAAATATATTTAATATTAGTTTTATTTAAAAATTATATAATTTAATAATAAATAAATTTTCTTTTATTTCTAATAATATATGATAATAATTATTACAACTTTTTTTATGTTTTTTTTATATTTTATAAATAAAAAATTAAAATATAAAATAAAAAATATTATAGAAAAATGCAAGTTAAACATTCTCTTCCATTTTATTCAAATTTAATACATAAATCTCTTCCATTATTAGAATCAATATTCCCAAAAAAAATAAGTTCAAAAGAAGAACTAATGAATTTTCTTAATTACTCATCAATTTCAAAAAACATTCAAATTCCAAATTCAATTCCATTAGAATCTTTCAACAAAGGAATATTAGATCCATGTTGGTCAATGTTAGAAAGAAAAGGAAAAATGTGGCGTCCAACATTAGGATTAATAACCTCAAATATATTTATAAATGATATTGAAAACATAAAAAAACATGAAAAATTATATCAACTTCTCTATATAAGTGACTGTGTTCACAATGCAAGTTTAATAATAGATGATATAGAAGATAAGAGTATTTATAGAAGAGGTAAAAAATGCGTTCATTTATTATATGGAGAAGATATAAGTATAAATGCAGGATTTTGTTTAATGATTTTTCCAATGAATAAATTTTTATCTTCTATTAAAGGAAATTATAAATTAAAAGGAAAAATAACAGAAAAGTTCTTAAATGAATTAACTTCAATTCACTTAGGTCAAGGATGGGATATGGCAACAAAATGTGATAATTTACCTCAAATTCAATCTTATATTGATACGGTTTTATGTAAAACTGGTGTTTGTCCTAGATTAATTATTAAAATGGTTAAAATTTACATTGAAGAATTTTTAAAAATTAAAACTGGAAATTTATTCTATCAAATATTAGATTTATGCGATGATTTAAGTGTTGGATTTCAAATTTGGGATGATTTAATGAATTTAGTTCCTTCAACTATATCAAAAAATAAAAATAAAATTGGAGAAGATATTACTGAAGGAAAATTAACTATTATGGTTTTACATTCTTTATTAGGAAATTTTGATAATAAACAAAGATTGAAAGATATTTTAATTTCTAAAACTACAGATCAAAAAGTTATTGATGAAGCTATTTGGATTTTAAATAAAAATGGTTCGATTAAATTTTCTCAAGAACAAAAAGATTTTTATCTTAAGAAATTTGAAGATAAATGTAAGAGATTAATGGAAATGAAAAAATATTCTAAACTAAATATTCAAAGTTTAAAAGCTTTAATTGAATTGAAAGATACATTAATTAAAGTTTAAAATAAATAATAATCTAAATCAATAAATTATATTTAAATTATTTAAACTGATTATACCAAATAAAACATTATCTAAATTAAAATAAAAATAAATTATAAAGTATTTTTATTATTAAATTTTAGTTTTTTTTTATTTATACAATTTATTACACAAATATAATTTATTATTAAATACAAACTTTATCTTTTATAAAAATAAAATTATTTCAAACCAAATTCATAATGTTTGAACACTTTAAATTATTTTTATTTACAAATATATCAAATTAGATATAATCTGATTAATACATAAATAAAAATATAAAAAATGAAGAAAACAATAAATAATCATTAATAAATTTACTCAAATTCAAAATAACCTAAAATATTATTTAATTTCATTTTATCTTTAGAATATTGAGGATCTAATTTTAAATTCGATAAATAATTATATATATCATCTTTTTGTTTTTTATTTAAAATTTTAATAGCTTTTTGAATAACATATCTTCCATATTTACTTCTTAAAACAAAAATAAATTTATTACTTAAGAATAATTCTTGAATGATTAAATTTTGTTTATCTTCATCTAATAATCCAATAATTTTTTCAGAAACATTTGAAGAATATTTCTGAGTTGATAAAGAACAAATATTATTAATAATTATTTTAACTATACTTTCGCAAATATTAATTCCCCATTCTTCTAAAATATATTGAATACCATAATTTCCATATGGATTTTGTGCTATTTCAATGCAATTTTCACTTATTAATTTAATTATTTTTTCTTTATTTTCACAAAGAAATGTATTACCAATAAATTTTTTAACAACACAAATTCCATTTGCATCTAAACATAAAGCTTTAATATTCTTTAAAATAATATTATTTATTGAATTTCTTCTTATTTCATTTATAACACAAATCATTTTTTGAAGAACATGAGTAGCATTAATATCAAAAGCCATTTTTAATTCATTTCCTTTAATTGATTCTACTAATATTATTTCTTCTTCTATTGTTTTTATCATATCTAATAAAGTTTGAAGAACATGAGTTCCAGAATAATTTAAAGCTATTATAACATAATCATTCTTTATATAATTTATTATTAAATTTATTTGATTTTCATTTGAATTTTTTATTAAATATTGAATGAAATAATTACCATAAACATCCATCATTACTTTTGGAAGAGAATTATTTATTGTGTTTATTAATATTGTTTTACATTCATTTGGTGATTTATTTATATATTTTTGGATTTCTCTTATTCCTTTTTGAGAACATAAATAATCTGATATTGGAATTAATAATGAATTTATATAGTTTTTAAATTCTTCTATTTCATATTTTTCTATATTTATATCTAGTTTATTTGAATAATTATGTTTTTTATATCTTAAATAATCACTTGAATTTTTTTTATTTACTATAATTATATTATTTATATATTTATACTTTTATCTTTTTTCAATTTTTTTTCTTTTTGATTACTGGAAGTTATATCTATTGAATTTTTTCCTAAAAAATTATTTGGAGTAGTATTGCTTAAATCATTTATAAATTGAAAAGTATTATTTGAAAAATTATTTATAATAATATTATTTTGAAAAGGATTTATATACATAGTATTATTAAAAAAAACTGGAAATGTATTATTATTTGGATAATTATTTTCAATATTTATATTATTAGGTAAAGTTTGAGTATTAAAATTATTAAAAATAGTATTATTGTTATTTAAATTTTGATATTTTTGTTTTAAATATTCTTTATATTTATTATACATTTGTGAATTTGAATCAGAAAAAAATCTTTGTTTTTGTTCAATTGGCTTTTTAAAATCTTTAATTTCTTTTTTATTTGATTTAACATTAAAAGCAAGTTCCTATTTAAAATATAAAATAATATTATTACGTCAATTTCTTCTTCATTACTAAATGAATCAATTTCTTTTTTTTCTTCTGTAATATTTATTTCCATTTCTGAAACTAAATTTGAAGGTAATAAGTCTGTTATGTCTTTTTCTTGTTTCACAGTATCAGAAGTCATTTATATTTTTTTTATAAAAATTAAAATTAAAGAAAATTAAATTTTATTTCACTGTATCTTTTATAAGTTAAAGAATTAAATATAATTATTTGGTTTATATATTTTTAGTGATTTTTTATTTATTTTTTAAATAAATTAAATTTTAAATATTAAGAAAATAATTTAAAAATAAATAATATATATAATTTAAAATAAGTTTTGTGAATATTTCTTATTTATATAATTCTTCTTTTTTTAAGATAATTTTTTGAAAAATCAATTTTTGATTTGCTTATTATTTTTCAAAACTTTTTTAAAAAAAACTTTTAAACCCATTCTTCTTTTAATTTTATATTTTTTTCTAAATTTTCCAACTTTATTTTTTTACATTTAATCAATGAAAAACTATTTTATTATTTATTTTCCTTTCTTGAAAAGCATTATTTAATAAAAACTTTAACTTTATTAATTTCTTTTTCATTTTTTCAACATAATACTCATTAATATTATATAATTCAGAATTATTATAAGTTAATGATTTTATTGTTTTATTTTCTTCATTATCAATACATATAAAAGTATATTTTGTGTTAGATCATTATATATAAAATCAAAAAATTATTTTCATTCTAATTAAATAATTCTTTTTTTCATTATTATCTTTTTATTGATTCATAAAAACAATATTTAGAATAATTATCTATTGATTCAGATGTTTGTGATAAAAATGATATTGAACTTAAACTCAAGTATAAAAAATTTGATTCTTTTTTTTCTTTTTTATAAATGTTTTAACTTGATTTATGTAAATTTCTTCTTTGAATTTCTTTTATTTATATTTTTATTTTTATATTATTTTTTGTTTCATTTATTTTTGTTGAATATTCGTTTAAATTTGATAAACTTTTTCAAATTTTTTTATATTTGAATTTATATTTTTCAAGAATTTAATAATTCTAAATATAAATCATCTTTATTTGAATCATCATTATTTTTTGAATTTTGAATTTTTTTCATTTAAGTTCAAATATTGAATAATTTTAATCATATTTTTATTATCAAATTTATCTTCAGTTTGATTCATTTTACAATTATTAAAAAAAATTCATTATTTTATTTATTATTTACTAATTATATGGCCTATTCATTATTTTAATATTTTTTTATTTAAATTAATTTGTTAAAAGCATCGATTGCTTATTTAGATTTTATAAATTTCAAATAACAGGAAGTGTTTTAATGAATCAAGTTCCAGATAGTATTTTTTAACAAAAGGAGAAATATTAACAATAAATCCATCACTTCCAAAAATTCATAAAGGCTATTATGATTTTCAAAATTATATATTTAACACAAATATAAATAAAATAGGAAAAGGTTTTTAGATGATTTATATTTAACATCACATGAAAAAGATAATAAACAATATGCAATAAAACATATAAACAAACAAAAAATAATAGAAAATAATTGTCAATTATCAATAATATATCAATTCAATTAATGTTATCTCATCCAAATATAGTAAGATTATATTTATATCATGAAAACAAAACAGATTTTTATTTAATAGAAGAATACATTCCAAAAGAGAATTCATTTTCCAAAATTCAAAAATTAAAAACAACCATTTAACAGAAAAAGTATCATTTAAATATTTCATTCAAATATATATATTTTCTTCATGAGAACTGATTTGTTCATCGAGATATAAAACTAGAGAATATATTATTAGATAAAGAAGACAAAGTGAAATTATGTGATTTTGGTTGGTGTGTGAATTTACTTAAAAATGAGAAAAGAACTAATTTTTGTGGAACATTTGAATAAATGAAGACTGAGATTGTCTGTGAAGAAAAATACGATACTTGATATTTGGACTCTTGGTATTTTATTATATGAAATAGTTCATGGTTATTCTCCTTTTAGTTCTAATCAACATGATGAAGATGAATATAAAGATATTTTTAGAAATATATTAAAAAAAGATTATGTGATTGATGATAAATTAAATATTTGTAATGAATGCATTGAATTAATTCATAAGTTACTTCAAGAAAATAATGATGAAAGAATTTATATTTTTGAAGTCTTTGTTTGTAAATGGGTTAAAAAATTTGAAGATTTTGAAAAAAAAAATAAGAAAAGAAAAAAAAGAGGAAGAAAAAAAATTAAAAAGAGAAAGATTAATTAATAAAGTTAATGATAGTGTTGATGTTTTTTTAAAGAAAACCGTGAAGAAATAAAAAAAAGAAGAGAAGTGGAAAAAATATTAAAAGAAAAAGAAGAAAAATTAAATGAAAAAAAAGATGAAAATGATTTTTTATTTGATAAATTATTAGATGATATTAAAAATTTAAATGAGTCAAAAAAAATCAATAAAAGTAAAAGTAGAGTATTAAAAACAAGAAAAGGAAAATTAAAAGAAAAAATTGAAAAAACAAATAATTTAACAAGTATTAATATATCAAATAAAAATTTAGAAAATTCAATTCAATTTTTAATCGAACAAAATCATTAATAAAAGAAGTTAATGAAGAAATAGAAAAAGAAAAATATTGATTTAAATAAAAATTTTAATAATCAAATAATAATAATAATATAAATGAATATAATAATAATAGAAAAAATGAAATTACTTTAAATACACTTAATAATACTATTCAAATTTTAGGAAATGCAGAAAAAGTGAATTTTAATATTACCCAAAAGCAAAAATTAAAAAGAAAGAAGAATCATTTTTCGATAAACTATTTTCTCCTTTTGAATATAATAATTAAAATTTTATGGTTCTTTTAAATTTTTATTTTTTTTTTATTTTTTAATATTATTTTTCAAAAAATGAAAATAATGAATTATCTTTTATTTTTACTTTTTCCTTTATTTAACCAACAAAATATTTCATCATCAGTAATAAGTGGAAAAGGAAAAAAAAATATAGATTTTGGACAAATATCATATCTAATATTAAAATTTGCAAATATAACAAATGAAAACAACACAAATTCAATTAATGAATGTTTAAGAAATAATAAAAATTTTACAAATAATTTAATAGATATAATATTATCCACAGGAAAAGGTTATGGAGGTTATGGAAATGAAATATATTGTGAAACTTTAGGTTTTAATTATTTTTTATATCATTTAAAATATGATCCAAGTACTTATAATAGTACAGATGATGGTAATATAAAAACTTTTTTAAATTTAACTGATACTTATATTTTTTTCTGTTTTCCTATTGAATGTGTTAGTGTTTTTAATGATTTATTGTCTCAAGGAAAACATTTTTTTCAACAGTTTACAAGAGATGTTACAAGCCAATCAGTTATTTTAAAAAGAAATTTTTTAGAAAATTCTACCATTAATTTTACTATTGATTCCACTGATAATTCTACCAATAATATTACTTATGATTATGCCTATTATGTTAATAATCTTAGAAAAGATCCTTTCGTTGAAAAAAGTGTTGAAAATAAATATTATAAACTCTTTAATGTATTATTTATAATAATAATTTGTTATCTTATTTTTATTTGTGTTTGTACTTTTATTAAAATATTTTTTTTCTTTTCTATTTCTTTAAATGAAAAAGAAAAAAAAAATGAAGATGATGAAGAAGAAGAAGAAGAAGAAGAAGAAGAAGATGAAGATGAACTTGATGATTCAAATTTCGTTTTTCAAAATAAAAATATTAAAGAACCTTTAAATAAAAAATCAACTGTTATTTTTAAAAAAAATGAAGAAATGATTAAAACAAAAAGTTCTTATCAATTTATCAAAGTTTTAACTTCTTTTGATATTTTTTTTAATATAAATTTACTACTTAATTTCTCAAATAAATATTATAATAATTCTTCAATTGAAATTATTGGTTTTATTAGAATCATTATTTTTTTTTTAATAATTTATGGAAAAAATTTTTTAATTGGAATTACTATTTTTCCACAAAGAGACATTTATAATCATTTATTTTATGAAAGTGTAAATTTTATTTTTATTAAATTAACTTTTTTCTCAAGTATTATTTGGATAATTTTAGACGGAACTATTTTTGGTTTTAAATTCATGTCGTATTTAAAAAAAAAGAAGGGTGATGTGTCCAAACCAAAAACTTTTTTTATATTTTTTAAATATCTTATTCCTAAAATAATTTTATTTTTATTGATTTATTTTTGCATTGATATAATGATATCAAATTATTCAGATAAAAATCTTTTTCTTGATTATTATATTAAAAGAAAAAGTTATAATTTAGAATGTTATAATCATCCTTTTAAAGTTTTTAATCCAATTTTCTTTTATTTAAATCAAACAAATGTAACAACAAATCAAATTGAAAATTCTTTAAATAATTATCAAAAATGTTATGAATATACTAATATTTATTTAAATGAATTTTATTCTATTATTTTTTTATGTTTAATTATATTTTTATCATTCACAATTAAAAAACAACGTTTTGATAAAATTATTTCTTTCATTATTTTAAGCAATTTATTTACTGTTCCATTAACTTATAAAAGAGAAATAGAAAAATTAAATAATATTTATTTTGATATTTTCTTAGGACAAAAATTTACAGAACAACATTTTCATTTATTTTTAAGTATTTTTTTTTTAGGATTTTTAATAGGATTAATCTTTTTTCATTACTATGATTCAATTTCAAATCATCCTTTTGCTGATAATGATAAAGATTATGTTCCTTTTTCTTTCACTAAAAATTTTATGATTAAAATAAATGAACTTGAATTAAAATATAAAGCAATTATTTCTATATTTTGTTTATTAATATTAATATTTATTTGTTCTCCAATTTATTTTTGTAATAATAAATTAGGTCAATCAAAAAATATTGATTCACTTTTAACAATATTAAAATATTTTGATATTTTTGAAAAAAGTCTTTTTGCCATTGTATTTTTTTTCTTGTTAATTTTTTTAAAGTTTATTACTGAAAATGCCTTTTTTTTGAAATCTGGTTTTATTTCAACTTTTGAAAAAATTAAAATCCCTTTTTATTGTTCAATTGATAATTTCATTGTTTTATGTTATAGTTTATTTGAAGTTTCTAATTATTTATCATATTTAAATTTATTACATATCACTCTTGGAATATATATTCTTGCATATATTTTTAATTATTTAATGACAATTTTATTTTTATTACCTTTTGAAAAATTAATAAAACATAAATTTAAAAATAAAAAACAATCACAAAAGAGTTTAATAAAAAGTATGATTTCATTAGATGTAATAAAATAAAAATATATTTAATTAATAACATATTAAAATAAGTCACATTAATTAAATAAATTAATTAAATAAAAAAATATTATTTAAACAATTTAAAATTAAAAAAAAATTATAAAATGGAAGAAGAATTAAATGAGAAGGAAATATTAAAAATAAGAAAAGGAAAAAAAGAAAAGGCAAATAATTTCGTAAAACATTGAAAAAATCATCAAGATTATTAGATAATTTATTATAATCCTAAATTCTTAAAAATGATTGGAAACCAACAGGAGCATTTCATGAAAAATGTGAAATTTTATCTAATGATATTACTATTATAAAGATTCAAAAATAAATATAATAAATGAACCAAAAGCTCAAATTCATTGTTTAGAATTTGATTGTAAGGAAAATAATCATATAATAACAATAACACACATTGTGAAGAACATTTAATTCATACTCAACATATAGGGGATATATATAAAAAATATTCTAAATTATTGCAAAAATTAATTTCTTTAAGATTTCCATTTATTCAAATTTATTTAAAAACTAAAAAATAATAAATAATTTTACACAATACTTTTATAAAAATATTTATCTATTAATCCTTAATTTTTTTTTTAGATATAATGGGGATTGGGGATTGGG
>JAJJLU010000938.1:0-13759 GCA_023807065.1 Isotricha intestinalis
AAAATATGATTATTTGTAAGTAAAACATTTAAATAATTTGTTCTTATTGGAATTTTACAAAAAAATCCACTTCCAACATTTATTATCTTTCCATTAATATCTTTTACTATTATTTTTATAACACATTTCTTTTTTGACAAAGCATAAGTTAATTCATCAGCATCTACCATATTAATGTCATTTGGAACATTCTTATTTTCATAAATTATTTCATCATTTTCTAAATTTTCCATTTTATTTTATTTTCTACCTAATGCTCTTATATTCAATTAAAATAAATTAATTATTGATTATAATAATCAATTTTTGATTTAAAAACATATAGATTATAAATTAAAGCAATATTATAATTTATTTAATTAAACATAGGATAATTTTATGATATTTTATTTTCAAAAAAATAAATATTCTTTAGAAATTGAAATTGCAGAAACATATGGAAAATATTTAGGTAAAGGATTAACTGCTATTGTTGATGTTTGTAATCATACTACAAAAGTAGTTTACCATAATTGAAGAAAATATAAGAGTTTTAATAGTTTATAAAAAATAAAATATTGATAAACTTTTTTCTTTTTAAACATTTATATTAAAAATAGTTATTTAAAAAATATAATTCATTTTATTTTGTTGTATTAAAATTAGTTGTTTTTGAAAAAAATTATTATAAAATAATTTAAATGAAATATAAAGAAAAAAAAAACAATAATTATGGAAATAATTTAGGAAGATTTGTTAAAATATATTTAAATAATTAAAAAATATTTCTTTCAATTCATAAATCAAAAAAAATATTATTTTCTAAAAACAAAACTGTATATAAAATAATTGAAAAACAATAAATAATTATTTTATTAATTTAACTTCCATATTGATTTTGTAATTTATATAATCATTAATTTTATTTTTTAATTCCTTAGTTTTTTAAGTGGCTTTTAAAGTAAAATAATAGCAAAATGTTTTAATTTTTCTCCAAAAGATTCTACATATTCATAATCATTATTTTTTCCTTAAATCTTATCAATTCAATCTAATAGCTTGAACATTCCTCATTATTTTTTTTATAAATTTATTTTAATTATCATCTTCTTCAAGTATGCATAATCATCTGATGAAATTGTTTTTTTATTTGCAAATTTTTTACTTCTTCTTTTAATATTTTTATATTATATGAATTACCACAAAATTCCTTTTTTTCTCTTATTCTTTCTTCTTCTTCTTTATCATTCTTTTTATTTACTTTTTCTTATACTTCATTTTTATTACACAAATCTATCAAAATCAAAATATAATTTTTATTTTTGATTATTTATCTGTTTTTTCTTCTATATTTATATTCTCACCTTGGATAATTTTCAAAATAAATTGATTTTTTAATTTCAGGTTATTTTTCTTTTTTTTCACTTATATCTTTTTTTTTCTCACTTTTTAGAATATCTTCATTATTTTTTTTAAATAATTATTATTATTTTTACTTTTATTTTATTCTAGAATTATTTTCTAAATCTTCTTTAACTCTTTTTATTATTTTCATGTCGTTAAAATTAATCAGAATTATAATCATAAAAATATCCTTCTTTTGGAATTCTCATTTCATTGTATTTTTCTTTATTTTTCTCTGAAAATATCAATATCACTCATAATTATATTAATAAAAACAATTGAAAAAAGAGAAGATAAAATTTGAATAATCAATTTAATTAAAAAATATAAAATTAATAAATAAATAAAAAGTAACTTTTATAATTATTAAATAAAAATGCCTCAATTAGTACCAAAATCAAAAGCAACAGATGTAGATGATAAAAAAACAGGAACAGGAGATAAAGGTTCATCTCAACAACTTCCAATAGAAAATCAAAATACAAACATACCTTCATCAAATCAGAAAAAAGTTAAATTTGAATCTTCAAAAAAAAAAACTGATGAGTTAACAAAAAAATTAAATAAACTTAAAGGACAAATTTCAGATGAAAGACAAGAAACAATTGAAAAAATAAAAGAAGTTAATTATGAAATTGATTTAAAAAGTGAAGCAATCACAAAATTAACAAGTGATAATAAAAATTTATTTAAGGAGTTAACTAAACTTAAAAGTGAAGTTGATGAAAAAATTAAATATGCAAGAATATATAAAATGAAGGAAGAAAAAATAGAAAATGATATTAAACAAATAAATAAATATATTAAAATACAAGATGAAGAAATTAAAAATTCAAAAAAAATTCTTTTATTAGGATTTTCCAAAGAAAAAGAATATTTGGAAAAATTTATAAATAAAAACAGTCAAAAAGTTTTACATGATATGGAAGATGAATTAAAATATCATCAAGAACTATTAGAATTGAATGAAAAGAAATATAAAGAATTAAAAAGAAAAACAGCAACTCATCCAACTTGTATGAATAAAATTAATCATTTAAAAGAAAGAATAATTAATTTAGATAGTCAAATAGATTTTGAAAAAAAATATTCTGATAAAATATTAAAAAAAATACATAAAATGCAAAAGGAAGAAGATTCAAAAAATGAACATTATGGTTATTTAGACGATGAATCAATAGATGAAAGATTTCAAAAAAATTATAATAGAAATAGAAAATTTAATGAAGAAAAAAAAAAAAACAATAGAGGAAATTCATTATCTGGAATTCCTAGAGCAAAAATAAATATTCCCAATCCAAATGCTTTTGCTGATGCTAAAGAAATTCAAAAAAATCGAGAATTAAATAAAAGCATTGAACCTATTTGGAAAGAATTAGAAATTGCAAATGATAGATTTAAAAAGCATTTAACTGAAACTTCAAAAAAAAAAATTGATAATAACAATCAAGGTAATAACCATTTTAATTCTTTATTTATTGGAAAAGAAAAAAAAATTTTATCTAAATTAATTCCTATTGAGAATTTAAATGATTTTTCAGAAAGGTTTAATAATTTAGAAAGGGAAAAAAATGATATTGAAGACTTATTAAACAGTAATCAAAGTAAAAAAGATGAATTAAAAGAAAATAAAAATAAAATTGAATCGAGTACTTTAAAAATGAAAGAGATTAATAAAGATTATATATTTTTAAAAGGAGAAACTTCTAAATTAAAAAATATTATTAAAGAACTAAAAAAAACTTTGAGAATTCATGAAACAAAATTAAAGGAAATTAATTATTTATATAATATTAAAAATAAAGAAAATAATCAATTAAAACAATATTTAGATAAATTAGAAGAAGATATTCAAAATGGAGAATTAATTTTACAGGAACAATATAGAAAAGAAGAAGAAAAAAAAAATGTAAATGATAATAATGAAGGAAATGGTGATGAAGAAGAAAATGAAAATTCCAATGAAAATAATGAAAATAATGATGAAGAAGACAATTAAAAAAAAAGAATTCATAAAAATATATTTCTTTTATTTAGGTTTAAATATTATTATATATATAATAGGAGAAAGAAATTATGTGTTTGGAAAAATATTTTTAAAAAATTATATATGAATAAACATAAATTTTCATTTTTTTTGTTTTTAAAATAAATCATTTTAACTTTTTAATAATGTTTTAACTTCAATTATAAATAATATTATTTTCAATAAATCAGAAAACAAAAAAATTTCATTGGAGAATAATTGTTTAAAAAGAAATTCACTTTAATTCATAATTAATCTAAACATATAAGATGAATGCCAATTCATAAGTAAATTTTTTTTGGTTAAATTTGTTGTTAAGATGAAACTCAATTTCAAAAAAGAAATATTGACTCTTTTATTTAATTAAAAAATATTTTTCATTTATTCATATCTTAAAACTTAATGAAATAATCAACTTAAAATAAATAAATTATAAAAATTGAAAAAAAATAAAACATATATTTTAATATAAAATTTCTTTATAACAAAATTTAAAATTTAATAAAAAAAGAATTATAATATAATAACGATATAAAAACAGATATCCAAAAAGACTAAAAATGAAAGCAATGACTGATATACATTAAATATAAATTATAATATTAAGAATTAAATCAAAAATAAGATAATCATTTTAGCTTAGAAAAATTTGAAATTAAATTAACAAATAGAAAGTAATAAATAGCTCAATTAAAATAAAAAAGAAAATCAGATGAATATAGAATTGACTAAAAAAATTATGAATAATAATATAAAAGATATAGGATATTAAAAAAGAAATAATATTCAATAAAAATGTATATGAAAAAGAAAAGATATTAAAATCAAAAATAAATGATAAAAAAATGAGAAATGTAATCATCCAAAATGACATAAAACATCCTAAATTTTCCATCAATAATTCCCTCTAACTATTGATAAATATATTAGTTAACTTTATTAAAAAATTAAATATAGAAGAAGTATATCTAAGATAAATATGACATTAAAAAAATCAACAAATTCAAAATAAATAATTATTTTAATTTAAAATAAAAATAATTGTCTTATTTAATTTTTTATATTTAATATAAAAATTTATAAAATCACTTTTTTCCTTTTTTATAATATAAAAAATAAAAAAAATGAATAATCAACCAAACATTAATTCTCATCCAAATATTAATAATCTTCCAAACCAAAATATCCAACAAAATCAAAATATGATGCTTCAATATAAAAATACCTTAAAATATGCATATGACCTGTTTATGAAAGGTTCAGTAGATTATAAAAACTATTCTTTAGAAATGGCATTAGATGAATTTGAAAAAGCTTTAGTATTAGTAAATAAGACATATCCTCATATAGTAAATGATCCAAATTTAAAATCAACAACAGATAATTTCTTAAAGCAATTAAATCAATATATAAAAACCACAAAATTTCAAATCAAAAATAAATATGAATACAAATCAAGTGCAGGTTTCGCAAATGAAGATGACTACAAAAAAAAGATAGTATTCATTCAAAATAATCCTCAAACCCAACCTCAAAATATTCAAAATAAAAATCCTCAAAATCCTCAAAATTCAAATTCTCAAAATCCTCAAAAAAAAGATAATAATGACAAAGGTACGGTTGTAAGTAATGATTTGAGAGAAAAAGTTCTTTCAGAAATAGTGGATTCTAAACCAGGAGTAAAATTCAGTGATGTAGTAGGATTAGATGGAGCAAAGCAAATCTTAAAAGAAATAATAATAATTCCAAACTTAAGACCAGATTTATTCACAGGTTTACGTTCTCCTCCAAGAGGACTTCTTCTCTTCGGTCCTCCAGGTACAGGAAAAACAATGATAGCTAAAGCAGTTGCTACTGAATGTCAATGTACTTTCTTCAATATTTCAGCATCATCACTTACTAGTAAATATCTTGGAGAAAGTGAGAAATTAGTAAGAGCTCTTTTTGAATTGGCTTTTGAGAAAAATCCAAGTGTTGTTTTTATTGATGAAATAGAGTCTATTTTATCAAAGAGAAAAGAAGATGAGAATGAAGCAATGAAAAGATTAAAAACTGAATTTTTAATTCAATTTGATGGTGTTGGAAGTTCTCAAGATGCAAGAGTACTTATCATTGGAGCGACTAATCGTCCTTTTGATTTGGATCCTGCAGTTGTTAGGAGATTACCTAAAAGAGTTTATATTGGTCCTTTTAATAAGGATGAAAGGAAATTTTTCATTAAGGAAATTATTAGTCAAAATGATAATACTATTACTGATGAACAATATGGTAAAATTGCTGAGTTATGTAATAATTATTCAAATAGTGATTTAAAGGAATTATGTAGGGAAGCTGCTTATGAACCTTTAAGAGAAATTAGTAGTAATGTTCAAAGTTTAGAAAAAGTTAATAAATTAAGACCTATTTGTTATGAAGATTTTGTTAAAGCAGTTAAAAAAGTTAGAGGAACTCTTACTAAGGATGTTTTAAATGAGTTAATGAAGTGGAATAATGAATTTGGAGCTTTGAATTAGGATTTTTTTGGATTTAATTATAATAAAAATTTTATAATTTTTTAATTATGTTTGTATTCTTTTTTTTAATTTTTTTTTTTTTGCTTTTACATTTATATATTTTATATTTATAATTATTTTCAATTAATAATTATAATTTAAAAATTAATTAATAAATAAATAATTTATTAAATTTTTATTTGTGAACTTTTTTCAGGGTTATTAAAATTAATTTTATTTTTCTTTTTTAATCCTATATTTTTTCCCCATTTTTCAAAATATTTTTTAATAATTCGACATTTTTGTTGATATGAAATATATGATATTATTTTTACAAATAGCCATCCTTGCATTAATCTTTTATCATTACCACATGAATCATATTTTTCTTTTTCTTTTTTTATTTTTATATTTTTACTCTTAAATTTTAATTCTTCATTATTTATGTTATCAAAACCTTTTTTTTCATCATTTTTATTATTTTTAATTATAATATCATTTAATTTATTTAAATTTTCTATATTATTATTTTTTTCTGCTTCATTTAACTTTTTTAGATTATCTAAAATTTCTTTTTTATCTTTTAAATTTTTTTTATTTATTACATTATTTAAACTATTTAATCCTTCATTTAATTTATTCTTATTTTGATAATTTTTTAAAATATTCATAGTTTCTTTTTTATCATCTAAAGTTTTTTTATTTATAATATCATTTAATTTATTTAATCCTTCATTTATTTTATTTTTTCCTTCATTCTTAATATCTTTCTTATGAATAACAATATTTCTTCTATCCTTATTATATTTAATGGTTACAACATTTCCTTTCTTTTTTTTATCATTTAGAATTTCATTATTATTTATTTTTATGTTTTTATTTTTATCTTCAATCATATCTCTTTCATTAATATTATCTTTTTTATTATCTTTGTTATTATTTTGAGAATATGTATTATCAATAATAGGCTCATAAATTTTTTCTTTCTTTGTATTATTCGTAGGAATAATAATTGTTTGATGTTTTTCTCTATTTTTAATTGGTAAAGTTTTATCTACTGGTTTATCATAATAAATTCGATTTCTTAATCTTATTTTATTATCCTTTTTACCTAAAAATGTTTTTGGCTTTTTTATATATAATTTCCATTTTTTAAAACATTTCATTAAATTAAATGTATCATTATGATTATGATGATTTATAAATGAATTTATTTTTTCTTTGATTAATAAAATATTTTTTGTTTCATGATCTTCAAAAGGAATATTAATTAATTCATTTTTATTTTCTTGAGATTTATTATTTCCAATCAGATTTTGATTATCTTCATTTATTATATTCATATTTGTTTTTCCTCCTCTTAATTTTCCTGATTGATAAATTGTTTCTGGTTTTTGGAGTTCTGGAATATTTGAACTATAAATATTATTCATTAAAGGAACAGGTAAATTTAAGGTAAGATTATTGGAATTTATATTTATTTCGGAGTCTTTTTCAGTTTTATTTTCTTTTAAATTCTTTATAACTTCCTTTTTGTCTTCGTTATTTTTTTTATTTAATATATCATTTAATTTATTTAATCCTTCTTTTTTATTATCTTTATTATCTTTTAAATCATTATTTATATCATTCTCTTTTTTATTATCTTTTTTTTCTTTTAAATTCTTTATAACTTCCTTTTTATGTTCATTATTTTTTTTATTTATTATATCATTTAATTTATTTAATCCTTTATTTTTATTATCTTTATTATCTTTTAAATCATTATTTATATCATTCTCTTTTTTCTTATCTTTGTTTTCTTTTAAATTATTAATAACTTCTTTTTTTTGTTCTTTATTTTTTTGATTTAATACATCATTTAATTTATTTAATCCTTCTTTTTTTTTATCTTTGTTTTCTTTTATATAATTTATATCATTCTTTATATCTTCTTTTTTTTTATCTTTATTATCTTTTATATTATTGACTATTTCTTTTTTATGATTATTATTTTTTTTATTTGTATCATTTTTCAATTTTTGATTTTCTTTCATATTCAAATCATCTTTATATTGAGCTTTTTTATTGCTTTTATTTTTATCAATTTCTCCAAGATCATTTTTTATAATGTTCTTTTTATTTAATAATAAATAATCTTCATTTTCTGGATAACATAATTCCGAATAATTACCATTTAGTTTGTTTTTAAATATTTTCATTTTTTCTTTTTTTTCATCCAAAATTTCAAATTCTTTCATATCAATTTTACCATTCGAATGTTCATTAATCATAAAATTATAACACGAATAATTAGGGATTTTATTATTTGGAATGGGTAATGAAAATCTATTTACACTTAAAGAATTAATTCTTTCATTATTATTTTCTTTTTTTTTTTTTAAAATTTTATTAAACAAATTTACCTCTTCGTTTTCTTCATTAAAATTTAAAGTTATAACTCTTTTATTATTTTCATGTATAGTTGCAATTGCGTGATATGGTGATCTACTTGTTTCAAATCTATTATTTAATTTATAAGACATTTAAATGTAATATATATTTAATATTTTTATAAATAAATGAATAAATTATAATTAGAACTATCTTTTATTCAATATTTTGAAATTTAAAGTTAGTAATCTATAAAAAAAAGAATGAAATATAATTAAAAAAAGGAATCTAAAATTATTTTTTTTATCCATTATTTTCTGTAAAATTTAAATAAATTTTATTAGTTTGATGAGGGACTATAATGAGATAATTCATTTTTAAAAAATTTTCATCTAAAGATAAAATTAAAATTGTATTATTTCCTCAAATCTAGTTAAGATTTCTTTCAATGAAATGGTTTCTTTTAAATTTTATTTTAGTTTTTTTTTGGATGTGATTAAATTATATTATATTATTAATAGATATTGATTAAATTAATTAATTAAATTAAGAATATTCTTTTCTTTTTTACTAATTTAATATTAAATTAATATTTTTCATAGTTAATTTTCATATTATACTTTTGTTAAGAGAATAAACAATGATATTTTGAAGATTTGAAAATTAGTATATTATTATTAAAAAAATATTATTTTTGAATTCCTGATTATTTTATTGATTAAAACCTTAAATTCAATAAAATAATGAGATTTATGATTTTTTTTTTCAAAATATAATAATAAATATAATTCAATTACAAAAAAATAAATTATATATAAACAATGGATTCAGACATTGAAGCAAAAAAAGATTTATTAAAAAAGGAAATATTAGACAATAATTATGATCAAAATAAATTTATTGAATTTTGTATATCTCAAAAAGAAAACGGTGATGATTTATCTCAATGGACATTAGAAGAACTACAAGAGATAATAAAACAATTTACATCATCTCAGAAAGACAACATAGAAAATAATATAAATATAAATTCAGAAAAAAAAGAAAACGATTCGACAGAAAAATCAAATGAAAAAAATATTAATAATAAAAATCCAAATGAAAATCAAAATATAGAAGGTGATATAAAACAAATGGGAGAAACAAAAGTAGAAAAAACAACAAAAACCCAAATAATAAATTGTAGAAAATTAGAAAAAAGTGTATTAAATGATAAAGTAATTGAAGTTTTAATTCAAAATCCAAAATTAATAGAAACATCATTTATATCATCAAATTATATAAATTATGAAGTTTCAACTCCATCAATGAATTGGATAGTTTTTAGAAGATATTCAGATTTTCTTTGGTTAAGAAGTGTTTTAGTTAAATTCTTTGCTGGTCATGTTGTTCCTCCAATTCCAAATAAAAAATCAGGAGGAAGAAGATTTGAAAAAGACTTTATTGAAAAAAGAATGAAATTTTTACAAAAATTTATGTCTGCTATTATTGAAAATGAAATTTATAAAGCAAGTGAACCTTTAATTGCTTTTTTATCTATGACTGATCATAATCAATTTGAAGCTAAAATGAAAGAATTAACTTCTTTTCAACCTTCACCTTATATTGAAGAAATTAAAACTTTTTCTAGTACAGTTACTATAGCTTCGACTGAAGAGGATAATGAAAAATATTTTAAAAATATTGCTAATTATTTTAGAATACAATATCAATTATATGAAAGGTTAAATTATAATCTTAAAGATTTTTACAATAATCTTTATGCAACTCAAAAAAGTATGGAAAATATTCAAAAAGATTTTGAAATTTTACATATGTTAAATACTAGAGTTGCTATGAAAGAAGCAATTTCTAAAACATATGAACAATATGGTATTTTTTTCAAAAATTGGAGCAGAATATTATATAAACAAAATATTACTGTTAAAAATCATATAAAAGAATTTTTTAAATTTGCAAAAATGGAAGGAACTTCTTATTCTGAATTAATTTCTAGAAGAGATGAAGCAAGAGATAAATATTTAAATTATAAAAATAAATTAATTTTAAAAAAAGAAAAACATTGGTTGAATAAAGATATTTCTAAATGGGAAATTGATGAAGATATGGGAAAAATAGATAAAGCAAAATTAACTCAAGATAAAGAATATGCTTTTAGTAAAATGTGCACTAAAGAAAGTTTATTGTTAAATGCATATAAAAATCAATTAGGTTATTGTAATAAAACTAATATTGATGAATTGAAAAATATGATTAAAATTAATTGCCAAAAATTTATTGAAAATGACGGAAAGTTTTGTTCTGAATTTTATCCTACTTTAACAGATGCTTTAAATGTTTATTCTACTTTCCAAATGTTTATTGCTACATCTCAAATGAATGCTCAGATGGAAATGATGGAAAAAAGTAGTGAAAAAAAAGAATAGAAAAATTAAAATGTTATTTAAATTATTTTTGAGTATCAATTTTAATATTTAAATTTAATAAAAGAAACATTTTTATATTTTTTCAATTAGATTTTAATTTTTTCAAATTTATATCTTTGATTCAAATAAAGAAGAAGAAAAATTAAAAGATGTTAAAATATAAAATATGAAGAAAATAGTGAAAAAGAAATAGATTCTAAGAAAAAAATATATTTGAAAAAACAAAAAAAATGATAAATCAATAAAAATAATCTCTTCCATTTACAATTGCATGAATTCTTATGAATTTATTTCACTTTTTTTCTCTATTTAATTTATATTTTTAAAAAAGCATAATTTCAATAAAAAGAATAATATTATTTAAATATTGTTTTTCTTACTTAAAATAAATTTATATTTTAAATTAAATTAATTTTCTTATATTCATTTTTTTATTATATTAATTATTTATTAACATAATATTTTTTTATACTTACAATAATAAAGAATATATTTAAAAAATTAAAAGAATATATACATTAATTATGAAAGCAAAAATAGAAGAGGTGGGTCTTGATTCATTAGATGAAATTCTTTCAATGAGAATGGAAGTTTTAGGAGTTGTTTTCAAATCAGAATTTGAAACAATGTCAGAAGAAGAAAAGAAAAATTTGTTAGAAGAAAACAGAAATTATTATAAAAGAGAATTACCTTCAGGAGGTCATATTGCTTGTTTTGCTTATATTGATAATAATTTAGTTGGATGTGGAGGACTTTGTTTATATAATGAAATGCCTTCTCCAGATAATATAAATGGTAAATGCGGATATTTGATGAATGTTTATGTAAGAGCACAATATAGAAATCATGGATTAGGAACTGATATTACAAATTGGTTAATAAATTCTGCAAAAAAAAAAGGAGTCAATAAAATTTACCTTGAAAGTTCTGTTATTGCTAAAAACATGTATTATAAAATTGGATTCAATGATATGAAAGATTATATGATCTATAAGAATAAAGCACCTTAATAATTTTTTTTTTATTTTTCAATATTTCTTTTAATTTTTTTTCCTTATAAAAATTTTAATTATAATAAAACAATAGTTTGATTATAAGATTTTTAATTTACTTATTTATCTTTTGTAAAAGTTAATTGAGGATATGTTTTATATATTATTATTAACAAATTTCCAATTACAAAAATAAAAAATAAGAGGATTCTATAAAATTCTTTTTTTTTCTTCAATACATTTACATTTATAAATTAATACTTTCTTCTTTTTTTAAAAATTTCAAGATTTTTGACTAATATCAAATTTTAATTTTATTAAAATAATTATAATAATGATTGTTTGTTAGGAAGAATCAATCTATTATTTTAATATAATTAACTTAATAATTATATTTTCTAAATTCTTGAAGATAAACAATCAGTACAATATCACTAATATAATACTTTTGTCTAGATTATTATCATTTTCTGTTTTTGATAAAATATCAAAAGTCCTTTATAATAAAAGTTTTTATATCTAATAAAGTCCTTTATCAATATTAACAATAATATCTAATAATATAGTCTATAATATGCTTAAGTTATTATTCTTTTAATTGAATAAAAAGAATTTGTGTTTCAAAAAAGTAAATAATATAATAAATCTAGTTTATACTAATTTAATTATATTATCTAAAGCTTTATTTATTGAAATTTAGCCTTTTAAAAAATAATAAAAAAAGCAAAATCAAAAATTAAAAATTAAATAAAAAAATGTTATTAATATAAGAAATGGAACTTTTTCTTTCAGAAAAACATCCATCACTTCAATTAGATACAACAATCAGAGTAAATTTATATGAAAAATTAAAAACTCAATATATTCCATATAATTATAAAACTCCATCAGAATTATATATAAATATGTCAAATGAGAATGAAAAGAAAATCAGATATTATTTTTCAAAATTTATAATAAAATGTGGAATTTTATTACAATTAAAACAAAACACAATATTAACATCTTTGAAAATTTTAAATTTTTTTTATTGGAAAAGAACAATAACAGATTTTGAACCATTTTATATAATTTGTGCTTCAATAGATTTAGGAGGTAAAACCGAAGAAACCCAAAAAAGTTTAAATGAAATTACAAATATAGCTTTATTTCTTTTTAATTGTGAAAAAAACAATTATAAAGGGAAAATTCCAATCAATAATTATAAAACAGAAAATTTTAATAAAATAAAAGAAAATATAATAAATATTGAATTAATAATAATGAAAGAATTAGGTTATAATATGGAATTTTATTCTAATCATCCTCATAAATATTTAATTCATTTTTTAAAATATATCAATAGATCAAGAGATTTATTACAAAAAAGCTGGTCTTGTTTAAATGATATGTATAGAACTTCTTTGATTGTAAATTATAGTCCAAATTCTTTAGCTTGTGCAGCAATTTTTTTAGCAGCAAGATTAAATTACTTTTTTCTTCCTCAAAAAGTTGAATGGTGGAAATTATTTAAAGTGAATTATGAAGATATATGTGAAATTGCTTCTGAAACTTTATTTTTATATGAAAATAATAATATTAGTTTAAATGATGTAATTGATATTTTAAATAAAAAAAACGAAAAAGAGAAAAATGAAAAAAAGAATAATGAGGAAAAATATTATAAAAATAAAAATAATTATCATAATTATAAAAAAGATAATAAATATGATGATTATTATTATAAGAAATATTATGATAAAAGAGATAGAGATAAAGAAAGGGATAATAATCATAAGAGAAAAAGAAGTAGAGATAGATCTTATTCTGGATATAAAAATCATCATCATCATTATAAAAATTATTATGATAATTATAATTATTAATGATATATTTATTTGTTTTATTCATAAATATTATTTTCAATTAAATTTTTATTTGAATTATTTTTTAAAAATTCAAGAAAAAAAGTTTTAAACAAATAAAAGAAAAATAAAATAAAAAAAATAAGGAAAATCAAAAAAAAATTTGTTTTAAATAATTGAAATTGGGGATTGGGGATTGGGGATTGGGGATTGGGGATTGGGG
>JAJJLU010000939.1:0-13702 GCA_023807065.1 Isotricha intestinalis
TTTGAAAGAACAACAATATTTAATTCTTGTTTTTTTCTTCCTGAAGTACTAACTGGTTTTTTATCTATTAATTTAATATTTTTTGGTTCTACTTTATAATTTTTTATTATTTCTTCTTCTATATCATCGATATTATATTTAACATCTAATCCTTTTAAATCTGAATTTGGACCTTCATATTTTATTTCTTCATTTTTTTTCTTTTTGAATATCATTTGAATCTTTTTTTTCTATGATAATATTATTATTATTATTATCAATATTATTTATAATGTGATTATTATTATTATTAATATTACTTATAATGTTATTATCATTAATTTTATTTTTATTATTGTTATTGATTTTATTTTTGTTATTATTATTTAAGTTATTATTGTTTTTATTGTTATTATTTTTTGTTGAATTATTTTCATTTGAATTTTTTTTCTTTAAATTTTTATTTGAATTATTATTCTTATGGTTATTATGTTCATGATTATTATTATTTTTCTTTTTCCCTGTTTTAATATTTTTCAAAAAATCATTATAATTTAAATCAACAGTTGATATTATTTCTTTTTCTTTTTGTTCATTCTTATCAATAATTTTATAATTATGCAAGATATCAATTTTTCTTTGGTTTAATTTTTCAATCTTTTGATTTTTAGGATCATTTTTTTTTGATGAAGAAATTTTCTAATTTCTTTTTGAAGGAATAACACAGCTTCTTCTAAATTATTATTTCTATAAATATTTTTATTAAGATTTGAATTTTTATTATTAATAATGATTTTATTATTTTTTTTCATATTATTTTTATCTTGATTATTTTTTTTGACAAAGGAAGATGATTAGAACGAATATTTTGATGAATATTATTAGTATTTATATTTATACTTTTTGTAACTGATGCTGTTGATGGTCTTTTATTACCTTTTTCTATTTTTATATCTTTTTTTAAAATTTTTGCTTTGGTCAATCTTTTTGAGTTGAATTTAAATTTGAATTTATTGTTGATTTATATATTTTTGACTTATTTTCCACTAATTTTTAATAAAATTTAATTTTAATTTGATATCAACATTTTTGAAATAATCAAATAAATATTTTTTTAAATAAAAAATATACAAAAAAAATATGAAAACACAAAATATATATCTCCCCTCAAAGCCACATTTCTTTCTTTTAGACGGATTAAGAGGAATAGATTCAATAATAGTATTATTATATCATTTATTAGAAGCTTATTATTTAGGTTCAATAAATCAACCATTAAAACATGGATACATGGCTGCAGATTTTTTTTATGCCTTAAGTGGATTTGTAATATCATATTCATATGATGATAGATGGAAAAAATGACATTTAAAGATTTTATAAAAAGAAGATTAATAGGATTATATCCAATTGTAATTTTTTCAAATTTTTAGGAAGTTTTCTTTTCTATTTTCAATCTTCAGAAACATTTAATTTAGTTAATGAAACAAGTTTATTAAAATTACTTTTAGTGATGTTATGGGGCTTTACTATTATTCCACTTCCAATAATATTTGATATTCGATGTTGGAAAGAAACTAATCCTTTAAATTCTCCTATTTGGACCTTACAATGGGAATATTTTGGTAATATATTTTATGCTTTAATTATTAGAAGATTGAATATTTTTTTCTTAAGTATATTAACTTTTTTTTCATCTATTTTAATCATTTTAATTACTTTTAATATTGATTTATTACATATATTTAATGATGGAAGTGATTATTTAAAATATACTATTTTAGGAGGATGATGCTTATTAAAAGGACATATTCAAATAGATTTGACTAGATTATTATATTCTTTATGTATTGGAAGGAAAAAAATGTTAATTAAATTAAAATATGGTTTTTTTTCTTTCTTTTTCCTTGTTTTAATTATTTATGCCTTGGTTGGAAATGATAAAATTTTATGGACTAATGGATTATATGAAAGTATTGTTATATTAGTTTTTTTTCATTTAATTGTTTCTGTTGCTGCAGGAAGTGATATTGATAATAATTCTATTTTTTGTAAAGTTAATAAATTTTTAGGAGATATTTCTTATCCTTTATATATGGTTCATTATCCTCTAATTTATTTACAATATTCTTGGGTAGATAATCATAAAAACATTAAGTTAAGTTAGGAAATTCATTTTTTTGTTGCTTTTAATGTTTTTTTATGGCTGTTTTAATCGCTTATTCTTCTTTGAAATTATATGATGAACCTATTAGAGAATGGTTAAGTTCTAAATTATTTAATATGAAAAAAAATATATAAATTTAAAAAAATGAAGAAACCAAAACTAAAGAATAAATAATAATGAAAAAAACCATACTATATATATTTTAACATCAACTTCATATATTCATAAAAGAATTAATATAGATAATCAAATTATTTTAAATCCAAAAGAATATTCATCAAATATATTTGTTATTACCATATCATTATTCACAAAATACAATTTTAAATTATATAGAAATAACACTTTAATTCATTAAAATGAATATGAAAATTAATATTTTAAAATATTTCATATTTTTAAACTAATAAACAAAAATTTAATAATTTAACAATGTTCCTCCTCCAATATCTTCTAAAGTAATTCCTCTTTTAATAAAGAATTTAAAAATTAAAAATCCAACTAAACAAATAAAAACAACAAAAGAAACAATAAGACAAACATATGTAAAAGAATAAACTTTTTTACATTCATCTTTAAAACATTTTTTTAAATAAGTATCAAAATAATATCCTTGACTACAATAAGCAGGAACACAAATATTAGACCAGTTCCATTATCACATTTAATACCTCCATGAGTTATTCCATCACTATTTAAATCATAACATTTTTCATCATATAATACAAGATTTTCATTATCTTTATTACAAGAATTTTTATATTTATTTATTTGTCCAATCCTTTATTTAAAAAGAAATATCTCTTTCATGCATTTTAGTAAAAGATCTTATTTTAAATCTAAAATTTCTAAAATTATTATTATTAAGAGTGAATACAATAATATGATTTTTTCTATTTAACTTAAATATATTATTTATTTTTTCTTCTTTCTTCATTTCAATATTATAATTAATTTTAATATCTAAAGTTTTCTTAGAACTAATATTATATAAAAGCTTTTAGTATCATGAGTAAAATCTTCATAAAAAAAAGTATTAATAAATTCAAATAATATCATTATTATTTCAATAATACCATCAACACCTGCAACATCTTGAAGTAATGCATATTATCTTCATATATATTTAAATTATTTTCCATCCAAAAATTAAATGTTCCAAAAATAAAATTTTCATTTATATTTGAAGTTAATTTTTCATTAAAATTATATGAATTTCTACTTGTTAATTTATCAAATATTATTCCTGAATGAGTATTTACTAATATAGGATAAAAATTTAAGTGATTTAAAGTAAAAACATTTTTATTAAATTCTGATGTTATTCTGTGAAAAACTTTTTGAATTTGTTCATTATAATTTTGAACATCAATATATGAAAATTCCAAAGGAAAAATCTCATATGCAATTGGAGTTTTTTATCAGTTGTTAAGTGGTAAAAGTGACAGTGATAAATTACAGGAAATTATACATTATTTATGTATTGGACAACATACTCTTGAAGTTAATAAATGTATAAAAGTATTTAAAGATTGGGGTAATGCAAATAGAGTCAATTTTACTGCTGAACCTGTTAATGGTACTGAAGGAGATGAATGAAGTTTTTTATTTTTAAACATTTTTTTAATTATAAAATTTATAAATTAAAACTAAAAACCTAAAATATTTTAAAGAATAAAATAGGTGTTTGTGAATCAACAAATTCCAAAAATCTTAATTTAAAAAGTCAAATAAGATTAGGAACTGAAAAAAGTAAAGGAACAAATACATCAACAAAAGAATCATCAATAACTAAAAAAAGAATATCAATATCTTCTTTAAAAGATGATTATTTCCTCCCAGAAAATTTAGTAAAAAGAGATAGTATAAATAAATATTATAAATTATCATCTGAAATAATAGGAAAAGGTTCATCTGGAATAGTATGTATCGGAGAAAATTCAAATGGGAAATTTGCAATAAAGAGAATAAATAAAAGTACAATAAAAAATTTAAATGACATAATAAAAGAAGTAAAATTTAGTCAATTAAAACATAAAAATATAATAAAATATTATGAAGTATATGAAGATATAAAAATAATAAGTTTTGTAATGGAATTAGGACAAGGAGAAGATTTATATGTTTTATAGTAAATTCTCCAATAGAACATTTACCATTAGATATATGTATAGATTTGACTTATGAAATATTGGATATATTAATTTTTATTGATAATGACATTGGAATTTGTTATAGAGATTTAAAACCAGAAAATTTTATGATTACTATAGATAAATTCAATACTCAAGTTATTAAATTAATTGATTTTGTTTTTCCTACTTATATTCCAAAAGAAGGAAAAATGTTATATCAATTTGTAGGAACTCCTCAATACTGTTCTCCTGAAATTGTTAGTAAATATGGTTATAATGAAAAAACCGATATTTGGTCTGCTGGTATTATGTTATTTAATATGATAACTGGGTAGAAATCTTTTAAAAGTTCAAGTTTAAGTAGTTTAAGTGATGAGATTAAATTTAAAAAAATTAATTTAGAATATATTCATGATAATAAATTAAGAAGTTTAGTTGAAAAAATGTATGAAAGACAAATTTATAAAAGAATCAGTTCTAAAGAAGCTTTTAAAATTGCTAAAAAAATTAAGGAAGAAAGAGATAAAGAATATATAAAAGAATTCGAAAAAAAAAGTAATTTAAAATATGAAAAAAATAAAAGAGAATATGAGATTTTTTGGGATGATTTTATTTCTAAAATGACTTCTCAAGCTTTTTTTTCTTAAACTTTTGTATTTTTATATTTTTTGAAATTTTTTATAGTAATATTTTTAGTTAAAAGATATATATAATAATAAATTTGTGATAAATTAACAATTAAATAGATATAAGAATTATAATAAGGTATATATTATATATTTAAACAAAATATTTAATGACATATTATAATAAAAACAAGATAAATATTTTTTATTGTATGGGGTTAATTTGAAATATATTGTAGAAACCACTAAAATTAAAAATCAAATTTGAAAATGAATTATAAAGAAAAAAAACGCATATCTGATTTTCCAAAACCAAATAGAAATATCAAATCAAAGTTGTGAAATATCATATGTAATTTTTAAAACACGATGAAAATTTTGATAAAAATTATCGTTTGTATTCTCCTTTTATTATTCAAGAAAATAAAGGAAATAAACAAAATGAAACAAATGAAAATGAAAATTTAAAGAAAAGATTTGGATATGAAGATAAAGTATTTCAATCATCTTCTATTTAAATAATATAATAAGCAATTAACATTTTTAATAAATTTTAAAATAATATATGTTTCCTTTTAGAATAAATTAATGAATATTTTATATAACTATCAATAAAAAAGATACAAAAAAAAATATGGATATAGAAAAAGAAGAAATAGAAAATATAGATAAATCTGAAAAAAAAAATAACTTTTCATTCTCCCTTAATTCCCTTGTTAGAAAATTCCACAAACCAAAATCCAATAAAAGAATTAAAAAAAAGTTAGGCTATTTTTTCAATAAAATAATTGAAATAAATTTTCAGTTTATACAATAGAATTACTAAATAAAGCTATTTCAAATCAATGTGTAATATGTCATATAATTTTTGAAAATTAGAAAATGAATTTAATATCATGTAAAGAATAAATTGATTCTCCAAAACAACAAGAATCTAAAATATTATTTCATTATTTATAAATTGTTTAAATTTATTAAATGATATTTCTGTAACAAATTATTTAAATGTAATTTTTGTTCAAAAAAACATTTTGATATAAAGGTAAAATAATTTAAACTTACATTTTTATAATTTTATAATTTAAGATAAGGGTTTCATCATAAAATTGAATAGTTTAAATAGCTAACTTTTTCCAATAATTATTCTAAGTAATCTTAATAACTTCCCTGTTTTATTTTCTTCAACTCTTATAAATGCTTTACAGTCATCATTATTAACTTCAATTTTTTTTCTTAAAGTTTTAAAAAATGAATTTTTTATTCATTATTATTTAATCCTACTATAATTTCAAAAATAAAAGCATTATTATCTAATTCTAAAACTTCATGCTTATTAAATTGTTCACTTATATGTAAACTATTATTAACGTTTCCAGTACATGAATTAAAAAATTTAGTATCAAATCTTGTAACATTATTTCCATTTCTCCAAATTGAAATTTCAGATATAAGAATTCTATTATCTTTCATATCTTGAACTAAAGAAAATTTTTGGATATCATCAACCAATTCAATATTATCATTATATTTTCCAATTATATTAGATTTAATTATTGGAAATACAATTTCTGAAAATTGATAATCTTCTCTTATATCAATTAATTCTATTTTTTTATCTTCCTCTTTTGTGATAGTTTTTATTATTGATTTTATTGATATATATGTTATTTTTTGCTATTATATTCTATGTTTAATTAATTAAAAAATTAGGAGGGTGAAAATTAATTTTTTCTGATATATCATTTGCTTCTTTTTTTCCAATTCTAAAAATTTACCATATGAAGATTTTATAATTAAACCTTTTATAATAGTTTCACTATATATTGAAATAAATTCATTTAATACTTCATCATTTCTTTAAAAATATAATCTTGTTTCTTTAACATCTAAATCTTCATAATTTTCAACTCTTAAGCTTTTGGGATTTGTAAAAATAAATGTTGAAAGGTCATTTGATTGAAAATTTTCTTTTTTTTGAAAAATCAAAGTTATTGCTAAAAAAGGAGCTCCTTTTTTCAAATTATAAAATCTTATTTGGGATAAACAAATTTTATTGTTAAATTGTTTTTCAAATTCATCAATTTAAAAATATTTTTTTGTTTTTTCCATAATAAAATGTTTTAAACTTGAATATTAATTGAAATAAATATTTAAATAATTTACTTTTTCTATTAAATTAAAAAATAAGCATAATAAATTATTATATATATTCAATTAAAAAACATTTAAATGCTGTGAAATTTCAATTCATGAATTCATATGTTCATATTATATTAAGTCATTTTCTTAAAGCTCATGGTAAATATGAAATCAATTATTTTCATTATTATCATAAATTCAAAACATTTTTTTAAAATAAATATCATTTTCAAAATAAATAATCAATTAATATTCCTTAATGACTAACTCTCTATTATGAAATTACTTATAACATGATTGAAATATATTTTCATTAATTGGATTAATATCATCTTATTCATTTATTTAAATTAAAAATTTGAGATTAAACTAATCATCTTTAAAAATTTATTGATAATAAATAATATAATATATAATTAAAATATGAATATAAAAAAATAAAAAAAAATATTTCATTTTAAAAATTACGTAATCTTTAAAAAACCTAAAATAAGCACATATATTTAATTTCCAAACAAATATTCTTCAAAATCAGGAATATGGAATATAAGCATTATTTAAATTTTGATCATCATCTTCATAAATTGTAAAATCAGGATAAAAATCTTGTCCTTTCATTTTTAAATAATCATCAAAAATTTTAATAGAATTTTCATCATTGTTTAACCAATGATTATCTCTAAATAATTATAAAGATTGAATTCCAGTATTTTCCATTAATTTATTTCTCAAATCCGAAAATCCATCATCACCAATATCAGTATTTGTAACATCTAAATAAATTCAAGTTTTATTATTTTTTAATCCATCACCTAAAACTTTCACTCCTCTATCTCTTAATTTATTTCCCCTTAAATTTATACTTTTCCTTATATCATTTTTATTTAAATAATCTCTTAAATAAATCATTACTTGAAAACAAATTTGATTTCCACTTAAATCAAGAATTATTAAACTTGAATTATTAACTAAACTATGAATAATTACATTTAAAGTCTCAAATCTTATTTTATGAAATTTTAAAATAATTAGTTTCCCTAATCCTGAATTTGATAAAAACATTTTTCCAAAATGATTAAAAAAATGTTGATCATTAGACTTATATGAAGGATCATCAATATTTAAATCTTGTAAAGAGTTTTTTGTAGTTTTTAATGAACTAGTTATAGAAATTATTCCATCTCAATCAAATCTATTTCCTCCAACATTTAAATTAACTAAATTAGGATTTTTAAATAATAATTCAGTAATGGTCATTAAACCCAAATTACCAAAAATATTAGTATTTAAATTAAATTAGTTAATTTATTTTTCCCTTTTAATGCCTTATTCAAATATTCACATCCATTATTGCCAATTTGATTACCTTCTAAATTTATTTTTTCAATATTTTCAACATATTCAATTAATTTTGATAAAATTGAAACTCCTTTATCAGTTAATTTATTAGAAGATAAATCAATAATATGAATATTTTTAACAAAAAACATGTATGCTATACTTAAAGCTTGCATAACTTCATCTTTTTTTCTATTTTCAAAATTGCATTTCCTGAATATGGAATATTCACTATATCTACTCTATTCTTTTTCTTATTCTGATTCTAAATATGTTCTTATTTGAGGTATAAAGTGAAAATGAGATCTTTCAAATAATTCTGTATATTTATGTAAGACTTGCTGTTTCATTTTTTTTATTTAATAATATTTTATAGTTATTTATTGTTTTTTAATTAAAGAAAGTATGAAAAGATTATTTTTAGTTTTTATTTTGGGAAATTTATTCTGTTTTATAAAGCTGATTTTGAGAATTTATATAAAATAATTTTTGCTAAAAAAATAATTTCTTTTGAATATACAAAAAAATTAATAAGAAATATTTCAAATGATACTTTTAGAATTAAATATCTTATAAACAAAGCTCTTTTAAATATTTAAATTTTATATATAATATAAAGAATTTAAAGATAAATTCAATATTAAAGATTATATAAATAAATATTAGATGCTTTCTTTTAAAATTAAAAAAATAATTTTTAAAATATATTAAAAAAATATAAAAATATTATAACATAAAAATTTAAAATTCTTTTAATATTCTTTTTATTAAATAAAAAGATTTTTTACCATTATTTATAACACATCAACAAAAAAGACGAATTTTTAGATAATAAATAATTTAACAATCATAACCTTTAATATTTCCACTTTGAATTTACATTTCATTAATTTTTTTTAATTAACCCCATACATTCTAATAATAACTTTGAAGTGTATCTTTCCAAAATTTTGAACTTAATAAATGAGGTTTACTTATACTTTTATCTAATAATCTAATATATAAATTTCCTTTTCCTTTTAATGGTGTTTCTATAATTATTTTAAATTCTATAATATATGGTGATTAATCGTCTATGTTTTGTTTACAAAAAATATTCAATATTGTAAATTGTTTAGTGAAATCATTGTCTAATATTAAATTTGATGAACAATATTCTGGAACAAATTGAAAGTTAATTGAGTTTATTTCTATTTTTTTTAATTTACTTTTTAATTTTTTTTTTATATTATTCTTACTTCCGTCTGATTAAGGAATTTTCCAAAATTCTAATTCAGAAAAAAATTTTGATTCTTCTATATCATTTTTTAAAACTGGAAATTTCCCAGTTCTTAAAAAATAATTAAATTTATAAATGATTCTCCTTCTCTATCTATAGATATTTTCTATTATATTTTGATAATTCTTTTTCGAATTTTTATATTTTATTAATATATTTCTTGATGTTGTTATTGAATGAGTTCCTCCTATATTTAAATCTAATATATCATTTTCTTTTTTATTATTTTTTAATTGAAATAAATTTATAAGTTCTTTTTTTTTAATTCTAATTTTCTAATTAAATTTTTTTAAATTGATTAAAGTCATTTCTTGTTTTTTGATTTATATCTCTTTTTGTTTTTATTTATTTTTTTCATTTGCTAATATTATATAAATTTCGTTTATTTTTGTCTCAAATTGATTATCTAATTCTTCATCTTCATTTATTTCATTCATACTTGAATCTTCTTCTTCATTATCATTTATTATATCTTGACTTGGAATTAAATAAGTTTAAATTTGAGAAATTATTTTGAAATGTATTATTATTAATATTTATATTTGAATTATTTTGGTTTTGAGAAACTGAATTTGGTTCATTTTCATTTTGAATTAAATTTACTTAATTAGATTTAATAATATTTATTACATATAATATCATTTAATAAAGCTTCAAAACTTTAATTATCTGAATTTTCATCTATTAACAATTAATATAAATTAAAAATTCATATTATATAAAACAAAAAATTAAGGGGTAAATTAATTTACAAAAAAAAAAATACCAAAGAATAAAAAAGAATATAATATAATAAATAAAATTTTATATTTTAAATAATTTTCAAAATATAAAAAATAAAAATATATGAAAAGCGATAATGTTTCAAAGTACTCAGAAGAACCAAATACTGTTTTAATATCAGAAAGCAATATGTCAATGTGTGATGATTTCAATGAACCTTATAGATGTATTAATTGGAAAATGCGTAAGTGATTTAAGTAAATGTCCCTTTGAATATTCTTTCTCAATTTAAGATTCTATTAATTTTGATGATAATGGAAATAAAATTGGAAGTTTATTTATTCCTTGAAATTCATTAAATATGAAAAATAAAAATAATTTTATATGGGAAAATTTATGTAAATAATATTTCTGGAAATTTAGTAAATAATATTAATTTATATCCTAATAATTCTACTTTTATTTTTAATATTTCATCAAAGTTAATTGGATCTGATGGTATTTTATCATATGAAAATTCTGTTCTTTCACCAATTTTTAATATTTCTTCAAATGATATTTATGATGAATTTATTATTCCTGGATTAATTAAAATTGAACATAATAGTTATTCAAATAATGATTTCAATAATTTAAATTTTGATTTTTATTATTCAGCCAAATTAAATCGTGATTTTGAAAATGGAAAATTGGAATGTATAGAAAGAAAAAAAAATGAAGAACAAAATACTTTTTTCTTCGATTCTACTGGATTTTACACAATAATAATATATCCTTATAAAATAAAAATGAATATGAAAAAATTGAAAATAAAAATTTCTTTGTTCATAATCTAAGAACAATATTAACAGTACTTTTAATAAAAATTTTCCTAATTGCATTAACTTTTTATATTTTTTCTCATGTGATTATTAATACTAATATTTCAAATAATATAAATATTAATAATGATAATATTAATAATAATACAAGTAATATTAATTTAATTAATATTAATTCAAATATATGAAGAAGATAATATTAATAATAATATAAAAAATATAAATCATATTCGTATTCATATTTATAATAATACAAATAATAATAATTTTAATAATAATATTCTAAATTATAATGAAAAAGAAAAACCAAAAATAGAAATTCATTTAAAATCAGATATAATAATAGATGAAGAAATAGAAAACTTAAAAACTCTAAATAATAAAATAAATAAAATCCCAACACCAAAAAATGACAAAACTGAAATAGAAAACATAGAAATACTAATAATCTCAGAAAAAAATTCAACATTAGACATAGATATTAGACAAAAAAAGAAAATCAAATAAAGATAAAATAAACAAATCTCCAAATTTAAACCATGAAAAAATAAATGAATCAAATTTAGAATATGCACATAATTATTTTTACAGTTAACCATTAACTTTAAATGAATGTGAAAATTTATTAAGTTTCTTAAATAAAATCATCCCAAATCCTAATAAAATATATTATCAAATAGAACACAAAAAAAACAACAATGGAAAAAAATGCAATAAAAAAATTTTCAAAATTTTTTTTATGATGAAAGTATAAAAATTACTTTTAATAGTATTTAAAATAGTTTCAAAATCATAATTTAAACTTTTTAAATGTTTTATCTCAAGAATATAAGTAAAAATTTTTTAATTGAATCACAAATTCAAAAAATGTTTTAATATAAGTTTTGATTTTTTTTGTAATTTTTACCAGATAAATACTTTTTAATTTGAATTATATAAGAAAAATATTTTCTATATATTTCTTTATTTAAAACTTTTTCAAAGAATTTATAACATAAAAAAAATGAATATATGGAATCAATGAATTTTTTGGTTTTTACAATTTTTACATATATTTTCTGAAACAATTACAGATACTAAAATATTTATTATTTAAAATGTGATTATTTTTAGAATTAAAGATAATAACTATTAAAATTTCCTTTGATACTTTGGATTAAATTTAGTATTTATATTAAAATTTTGAAATTGATTTGTTGAATTTAAATGTTTATGCTCATTATTATCACTTTCAGAAAAATTACAATTGTCTAATAAAGTTATTTTCTAATTTAAATTTTCATATCAATTTTTTCTTTAATATTATTTGACCTAAAACTTTTATTTAAATTATTATTATCTAATATATTATTTTCACTTAATAAAAATGAATTCGAAATATCAATATTATTTCTAGTTAAAATATTAAGTTGTTTATTTTTATCAATATAATGGGATAAATATTTACTATCTTTTTAATAATCATCCTGTCGATAAGTTCATAATGTGATTTGATATTTAAACAATAATATTATATTTTGAATTAATATTATCACTTGAATTAAATTTTTCAATTAATATATTTGGATTTATATCATATAAAATAATATCTAATGAAATAGGTAAAATAAAAGGAGTTAAATAAATAACAATTTTTTCAGCAGCACAAAATTATTTTAAAAGAAAGTTTTCATAAAATTGATATATAGAAAATTCCAATCTTCAGTTTGATATTCTTTAGGAAGTAAATTTCCAATTTTAATAGGAAAAATTTTCAATAAATAATTTATCTTTATTCTTGTTAATAATCACAAAGGATATATTTAAAAACAAGAATTAATCCCATATCGAATCTTCTATAAATATTAATGAATAAACAAATAATTTATAAGCTTTTTCAATATCATTACCAATTAATATAAAATAAATCCCAATTAAAATATTTTTGACTAAATCAGGGTTAATAGCTCTTGAAATAGTAAGATAAAAAAATTCAATAATATCATTTTTGTAAGAAGCTGATAAGAACATCAAAAATAGAAGAAATGGCTGAAAAATATTTTTGAAAAATAGAAATATTAAAAACTATAAATGTAGAAGAAGTTGTTGCAAATGGGGAACATTTTCAGGTAATCAATATTTATAAATTGTAATAGAAATAATAAAATCTCTCCATTTATTCCTATTATGGGAACAAAATTACTTACATCATGAAAGGTTAGTAAATATAAAAATTTATTTTGGAAAGTAATAGAATGACTCAAGATATTAGAATTTTTGAATGAATAAATGAAAAAATTGAAGAAAATGCTCCTATTATAGTAATAAAAATTTAAATTCTTTGATTTTTTAATGTTTATCATTTATATTATAAATTTAACTTTTTTTAATTAACTTATAATATAATCAATTTAACTTTTTTTAATTAACTTTATATTATCAATTTAACTATTTTTAAAGGATATAAATAAGTATACAAAAATTTATAAATTCAAATGAGGGGATTGGGGATTGGG
>JAJJLU010000940.1:0-13650 GCA_023807065.1 Isotricha intestinalis
CCCAATCCCCAATCCCCAAATCCCCCAATCCCCAATCCCCAATCCCCAAATGTGCATGGGTATATAGAAATGGTAATTAATTTTTAAAAAAAATTTCAATTAAAAAATATTAAAAAAAAAAAAAAAATAAAATATAAAAATTTAATAAAGTATTTTAAATAAAAATAATATTATATAAAACACAAAATAAAAAATAAAAAAATATATAAGAGATTGGGCCCAATCCCCAATCCCCATTATTTATAATTTATTAAAATACTATTAATAAAAATTTTTATTATTATTATTATTATTATTATATTATTATTATTATTATTTATTATTAGTATTATATTCAATTTCTTTTTCTTCATACAATTGCCTATCCTGCAAATTTAAATTTTTAATAATACTTTTTTTATCACTTTCTTGAATAAACCCTACATCTAAAATTTCTTCAACAATATAATAAGTTTTATGATAATTAAAAATAATATCTAAATCTTAAAATGAGCCAAAATAGCTATCTAAACATTCAATGAAATGATGTATCATTTCTAATATAATTAATTTATTATCATCTTTATCAACTAAAGTAATAAAATATAAATATTCATATCTTTTATAAAGTATATTATATTCACCCTATTCTAAAATTTAATAATCGAGATGAACGTCCTATGACTGTTATTGCTGCATCTTTTATTTATTTCAACGATTGTTTGCACTTTCATACAATTTTATTAAACAAATTTTTCCTTAACGATTTATGAGCATTATACAATGAATCATTTTTTATTTTTTTTTTATTATGATATTGATTTTAAATAATTTAACATAAATTTAAATTAAAAAGTTATTTGGGATTGGGCACAATCCCGATATCTTAATAAAAATTTTTAATTTATTTTTTAAAAGAATTTAAATTGAATGAAATAATACAGAATTTATTTTAAATTTTTTTTGCTTGAATTTTCAATTCTTTTTAAACATCAATTATTTTTTCATTTTATTTAATTTTTAAAAAACTATTCTTCAAATCATATTTTATTTGAAATTGTTTTCTTATCCAAAATTCTTTATTATTTTATCAATACATTAAATAGAAATTTTAAATCATATCAATATTTTATTATTTGATTATATTTTTCATTTATCTATATAATGGAATTGAATAAACCTACTTCCCAATTAATTATAGTTAAAGAATATGATATTAAATCAAACAATTTAGATTCTAATTTAGAAATTTGAAAAAAAAATAATTTATTTTCTTTTCAAAAAGGGGATTTCTTTAATTTTATGTGAATCAGAATTTACTTTAGAACAAGTTTTTTTAATCAATAAAAATTTTAAAGCATTTTAATCAATAGAAGATTTAATAAATTCTTTTGATGATATCATAAAAAAGTTTATTCACTCCTTCAAGGTATTAGGGTTTACATTTATACTGAAAATGTTGATATACAATCTAATATATTCAATTTTCTTCCTTGACTTATAGTAAGATTAATAAAATTTTCAATACAATTTTTTAATTTTTTTTAAAATTACTATAGTATTAGGATTATTTATCGATTATATATAGGAATAGTGATAACATATTTCTTTTTTTGTATAAGTAAAGGAGAAAGAAAAATGAAAATGATTGATATTGAAGATATTGAACAGGAGATAAAGGACGAACAATTAAAAATAGAAAAATTTCTATAAAATAAAATATAGAAAAAGAAGAATAAATTAAAATTTAAATTAAAATATTTTCATGGGAAAAGAAGGAATTATAGTGAATTTAAAATCAAAAAAATTTTAAAAAGATGACTGAGCGATAATGAAATAATTGAACTATAAAATAAAGTTTCTTTTCTTAAAAAAGAAAACAAAAATAAGGAAATAGAAATTAAAACATTAAATGAACGATTAAATAAATTAGAAAATGATAATAAACTTTGGATGAATAATAAAAGTGAAATATTATTAAATGAGTATGAAATAAATGAAATTAAAAAAAGAATACTTAAGAATGAAAATAGAGAAATTTATTTTAAATTTATTATTTCAAAAGATTTAGATATAATAAAAATTCATTATAAATATGATAATATTAGAAAAGTATTAGCATTGATAAGGACAATTAAAGGAAAAAAATTTGGAGGATTTATAAAAGAATGTTTTGATTCTTCTTCAACATATAAAAAAAATGATAATGCATTTATCATTAAATTAGATAATTTTAAAATTATAATATTAAAAAAGGAAATAATGCTGTTTGTTGTGAAAAAAGTATAGGTCTTTGTTTAATAGGAGGAAATTCAGGATTTAATATAAAAATAAAGGTCCAATCTATTAAAAAGTTCTAGGAGATGAAGAAGAAAATAAAATAATTCTTTTGAAGGAAATGTTTTTATATCAAATTGAAAATTGTTATTTTCTTAATTTTATATATTTGAAAAAATTAAATATTTTTAAATTCTTTTATTTTATAATATTTTAATGAATTTTTTAATTAAATGGAGAATGAGAATGAAAATGATACATATGTTACTAATTTAATTTTGAAATTTATTTTCCTCATTTCTTTAATATTTATTGTTTTGGATTTTATTCAAATTTATTATATATTTGATTCTATTCTTGAAGGATATATTAAATATCCTTTAAATATATTTAATGAATGTATTAAATATCAAAAAATAGGAGATTTATTTTATTCTATTTTTAGTCTTTTTTCAAGTTTAAGTGCAACAATTATAAGTATTGGATTAATAATAAATTTAGAAACTTTTACTAATAAATTTTTTCATACTTTTGTTTATTATAATTATATTATATTTGGCCCTTATCTATTAATCTCTTGTTTCTTATCATTTTATTTCTATAAAGATGTTGCTTTTACATGTAGTTCACAGAATTATAAAAAGAGACTTCTTAATTTTTCTTCTGTTATTTGCTTTTTTTTTTCATTTTCTTTCTCTTTGATTGTTACTATTGTTGGGAGTTTTATTTATAATATTAAATTAGTTATGGAATCTATAAATTCTGATAGAAATGGAAATTTTATTCTTAGAAAATTATTTTGGGAATATATTTTTAGATTTCATGGTATTAATCATAATGAAAATAATGTAAATAATCATGTTGGATTAATTCTTAATTAAATAAATGAAGATTTAATCAATTAAATTAAATTAATTTATTGTACATAATTAGTTTATTTGATATAATAAAAAACATTTCATATTATTATTTGTATTTAAATATTTAAATATAAATTTTAAAAATGATTAATCTAAATAACCTATTTTACTGAAAATATAAGATTATAATTAATAAGCTACATATCAAAAAATAAAATATAAAAAAAATAAAATCACTGATAAAAAAGGAAAAAATCCTTATCTTTTCTTATTATAATAATTAATTACAACAACAATAAAGCTAATATCATCTCTTTCCAAAAATTTATTTTCCCATCTATTAATACATTCATCGAAAATTTCTTTGGAGAAAAAATCAAATAAATTTTTTTTCCAATATTTTTTTAATATTTCAATAATATCATTTTCATTTAACACATCCCATAAACCATCAGAGCCTAAAATTGCAATTTTAAATGAATTTTCCATAAGTTTAATATTAATATCAGGATCACAAATAACTCCAATTTTTTTAGCATCTAAATCACCAATACTTCTACTAATTGCAATTCCAGGAATTTTTTCTCCTTTAATAAATACTCTAAATGGTCCTTCATATTGATTATTATCTAAATTTTTATTTTGCCTTATTTCTCCTCCTAAAGATTCTATTCTTTTTTTTTCATTTTTTAAATTTGGTTTATGATCAAAACTCATTTTTTCACATTCGAAATTTATTTTCTCAGAATTTAATAATTTTAATATTATACAACGTGAATCTCCTATATTTATACATATTAAATAATTATTTAAATGAATTAGCAAATTACATGTTGTTCCTGAATTATTTATATCATAGTTTAAATATAATAAATTTTTACTGATTTTAATAAAAATTTTTTTAATGAAGGAATTATCATTTTTTGTTAGTTTTTTAAAAATATCATCTTCTGTTAAATTTCCAAATATTATTTTTGAAGTAAAAGTTTTTGGATTTGTGAAAATTTCTTTTATTTGTTCTTTAACAAAATTTGAAACTAAATGACCATTTAATCCATGTCCATCCATAATTCCGAAAATATCATATTTTAAATTAAATATATTATTTAAAATCAAAATTGAATCTTGATTGATTTTTGTCATATTATTTTCTAAAATTCCAGCTTTTGAAAAAGAAAAAGCTTTAAATTTTATTTTTTCAAAATTATTTTCTTCTTCATCTTCAACAGGTTTAATTCTTAAAATATTTGTTTTACATTTTTTTCTCTTTCTTTCAAATGTTTTTCCTAAAATTAATCTTTTGTTTTTTTTCTTTGCTTCTTCCAATAAATCACTTATTTTATTTTCTTTATCTTCATCTTCTTCTTCTTCATTTTTTTCTGTTTCATTATTACTTGTTTTAAGAATATAATTTGAAGTTATTGGACTTAATAAAACTTTATCAGTATTTCTTTTTATGCTTGGAGAAAAATATTTATTTGAATATGATGAAAAATTAAATAAACTTTTTAAATTTTTCTTTTCTTCATTATATAATTTTCTAAAATCATTATTTTTGTTAAAACCAAGAGAATTATTTAATTTTCTAAAATCATTATTATTATTATTAGTAGATGTTGAATCAGGAATAATTTTATAAATATTTTTAGTTGAATTTAAATTAATATTCTTTTTTGAAGTTGAATTTGATAAATTATCTTTTATTGGCACTAAATTTATATAACCTTGAAAATCATTATCTTTATATCTTTTATTTTGAGAAATATTTCTTTGAGGGGAAATATTATTTATTTCTAATTTTACTGGAATATTTGAGTTTGTTGTTATTAAAGGTAAAGATTTTTCTTTTTTTGATTTTAAATCTAATTTTTTTATACTTCCAAAATTATTATTTCTATTTTTACCAAAAGAAAGTTCTCTATTATTGCTTTTATCTATATTTTCTTTTGAAGAAAAAAGTGAATCATTTGAATTAAATAGATTGCTTTTATTTTTTGAATAAGAAGATCCAATAATTTTAATTATATTTTCGGTTTTCATTTTTAAATAAAAAATAAATAATAATTAAAATAAATTTTATCATTGAAATTTAAGAAATAAATGTAAATTAAAATATTAAAAAAATGAATAAATTAAATCAATTATATTCAATAAAAATCAACTTTATTGAAACTTTTATAATTTTAATTTGGTAAATTTACAATTAATTTAAATGATTTTTAATATTTATGGTAATTCAGTTCAAAATGATTTTAATTCATTTAGAAAAAAAATATTGAAATGAAAATAAAAAAATTAGATTTAATTAATAATAAACTAAAAGAAAAAAAATGAAAAGAAATTAATGATGAAGAAAAAACAAAATAAAAAACAAGAAAAAAATTTAAGAAGAAACAAAAGATAAACCAAATTCTAAAAAGTTAAAAATAAAGAAAAAAAAAGAAGTTCAAAAAAAAAATAAAAATTGATATAAATAAATATATATATAGAAAATGAAGAAAAAGAATAATATAAAAAAGAAAGAATAAAAAAATAAATAAGAAAAAGAAATAATTGGAATTATTTTGATTTAAAAAATAATTAAAATGATAATGAAGAATTATTAAATTATAAAGTAGAAGAAGAAAATAATGAAATATCCCTAATGATAATATATTAGATATTTTTCATTTTTTATTAATAATTTTTTTATATTTATTAAAGCTTTATTATATTTTAATTACTCTTATTTTTATTATTTTTAAGTTATTGTTAATGAAAAATTCTTATTTAAATAATCCTTCTTATATATTTGAAAATATTTTGAATAAAAAAAAAAATAAGTTATTGAATTTGAAATCAAAACAAAATAAAGTAGGTGAACAAATAGGGCAATCTTTAAGAATTTTAGTTAATTATTCTGATAAATTTAAAATCCAACTTCATCCAAATTTAGATGAAAATAATATAAAAAATAAAAAACTAATAAAAAGTAATTCTGAAATAAAAATAAAACAAGATAATACTCCTAAAACTAAAACAAATTCAAAAAATATATTTTTATCACTTTTTCAGAGAATTGAAAAAAGAAAAGAAGCATTTAAAAAATATTATATAGATCATTTATTAAGTAATGAAGAACTTAATAAAAGTAAATTATTTTATAGTCCAAAAAATGATAATAGTAAAATACTAGAAAAAATTAAAGGACGTAATTCAATTCAAAATATTGTAAAAAATCCAAGTTTACAAAATTTATCAAATAAATATTCTAAAAAATCTTTGAAAGAAATTTTTAAAAATCCAAGCTCAAACAATTTGATTTCATCAGAAAAAAAGAAAACAATAAAATTTAAAAGAAATATCAACAATACAATAAAACAATTAAATTATAATTCTCAATTTAAAAGAACACCTTCTTTTAATATAAACATTAATTATATTAAAAAAAATTATGCTAAAAGTACTATTTCTTCAAAATTAAATGAAAAAGGAAATATTTTAAAAGAAAGTAATAGTTTAAAATTAATTTATAAAGAAGAAAGAGGAATTATGAAAAAGACAAAAACAATTAAAAATATTATTAACAAAAAAATATTTTCTGAAAAAAAATTTTCCAAAAAAAGAAAATACCTTCATTCTGCTAAATATAGAAATATAATAAAATCATTAAATGAAACAAAATTTATAGAAAATATTAATAAAAATAAAGATGATGATATTAATGATGTTAAACATCACATTCAATTTACTAAGTTAAAAAAAGATTTAAGTTTAGTAAGCGAATTAAATTATTCAGTTGTTTATTCACAAAGAAATTTCTTAATGAAAAGATATGGAGAATATAAAGGAAACAAAAACAGTTTTAATTAAAAAAATAAAGTAATAATTTTTATTAAATAAATAAACAAATAAAAAAGGAATTTAATATAATGAAATTATATTAATAAAAATTAATATTTTATTAATATTTTTTTATTTTAAAAAGTATATGAATATTTCAAATAAAGAAGAAAAAGATTATTTCACAGAAATAAATCAAAAAGATGAAGAAATAAAAAATTTAGAAATTGCATATAAAAAAGAAATAAACATAAAAAAAAAATATGAAAATGAAATTAAAAAATTAAATGAAAAAATGAAAGAATTTTCAAAAAATAATAATGGACAATTTATCATATCTTCAGAATTTAATTCTTTATGGAATAACTTAAGTGTGGAATTATCACTTTTTGAAGATTATTATGAATATCCAAATATTTTATATCATTTAATTCATGAATTATTTTGTATTTTGGAAAATAATATTAATGAAAAGATAGAATATATTAAAGAATCATTTATTGAAGTTTTATGTCCTGGAAATGAAAAAATAAATATAAAAGATTTAAATGAAATTCTTAAATCCCTTATTAGACAAAATATTAAAAAAATTTTTTTGGAAGGAAAAGAAAATAATGATATCGAATTTTCTTTGATAAAGAATAATTATTTAAACTTTTTTATGGTCCATATTTGTAATTATAATGATAATAATTTATACAAAAATTTTTTTAATATAATTTCAAACGAAAGATTTCCTATTTTAATAAAAATAATAAAAACAATATTGATTTACACAAAATATAATGACACAGATTTAAAATTAGAAATTAAAGAAACTTCTAATAGAAATATTACCATAAAACAATTTGATAAAACTGAAAAAGTAATTTCAATTAATTCAAAAAATATCAATGAAAAGATAAATGGGATTTTCCTTTTAAAACCTCCATTTCTTAAAAATGGATTTAACTTATCTAATAGTATATATCCAATAATTTTAGAAATTAAAAATAATAAATTAAAAACTTTAAAAGAAGAAATAGAAGAATATAACCATAAAATACAAAAAAAAATTCATAACGAATTTAAGTCTAAACATAACAGTAAATTAAAATTGATATTTAAATCAAATATTTTTCAATTATCTAAGAAAACTTTAAATGAAACACAAAGAAATAAAATTAATAAAACAACAACAGAGAGAAATTTATCATCTAATTATTTTTTCACTCATTCAAATCAATCTTTTAAAGGAATAATAATTAATAATACTTTAAGTCAAAGAGATAATAAAAGACCTCAAAGTCATTTAAAATATAAAAAAAAAAAAGCTTTTTTAATTAATGAACCTGAATTTAAAAATGAAATTCAAAAAAACAAATCTTATTTTTTGAGTAAACATATATTTCAAGATTTAATGAAATTAGATAAAAATACAATAAAAATAAAATTAACAAAAAATCCTTTTGTATTAAAAAACCTAAAATCAGAAAAAGAAAATTTAAGGAATAAAAGAATTAATAATAATTCTATAAGTGAAACAACAGTCACTTATGATAATAGTTCAAATAATACTTTGAAAAAAAATTGTAATGTAATTCATACTTGCCCTCAAAAAAAATATATTTTCGATGGGAATTCAAAAAATTATTTATTTCAAAATTCTTCAAGAAAAAAATTCAATAAAATTTTTTCATTTGGAAAATCTTTCAATAATAATTGTAATTATATTAATAATATTTATGTTAATAAACTTAATATTAAAAGTTTAATAGACATTCAAATAAAAACATTTGCAAATTTAACTAATAAAAATAACAGAACTATTAACTCAGTTAAAGCAATATGTCAAAAGTAAAGTTATTGTCGATATTAATTAATAAAATATAATTTTTTTTCAATATAAATGTATTATCCAATTATTATATCATTAAATATTGAAAAAAAGTTTCAAAAGAATATAAGAATTTTAGTTTATTTTTTATGATAACAATTATATATAGAAAAGAGAATAAATAATATTATAATTTTTTAAATAATTATATATTAACCTTTATTTATTTTTATGAAGTATTTATATATAATAAAAATAATAAATTTATTAATAGAATTGAACAAAAACTTTTAAATATTCAATCTATTTTATAATACAATTCTTTGAAAAAATTTATTTATTTAAAATTGAAATAAAAAAATTTTTAAATAAAATAATGGATTTGTTATTTTGAAAGATAAAAAAAGTAGATAAATAAATAATTTCTTTCAATGAAAAAATTAATTTCATTAATATATTATATTTCTATGCAATTATATAGAATTAAATAATAATATAACTCAGAATTTTAATATTTCTAATTATATTATAAAATATTTAAAATATTTCACAAAATATTTTTTTTTGAAATTTGAAAAATTTTCCTTATTTTGACTTTTCTTATCAATTAAGAACAATGATTTTCCATTTTTAATTTCCATACTAAAGTTATCATTATCAATTTGTTGTTGATTAATCCATTCTTGATAATAAGTATTAGGAGATTTATGTTTAAATCTAATGATTTATTAGACAAATTTATATTATAAGTATTTGTAGAATTCTTATGATTTGAAATATTATCAATTTGATCTGTTGTTGTCATTTCTTTTGAAGACACTGTATTTTTTTTTTCTTTATCTTTCATTCCCTTATTATTTTGAATTTCAATATCTACATTATTTTTTATGGGAGAAAAATTTGATGAATTCCTTTCTTCTTTTTTCTCTATATCTGAAATTTTATTTCTTTTTCTTTGATGTAAATTTATTGAAATAATCTTTCTTTTCATTTTAAATTGGAAACAAACAAGTTAAATTTTATATTTTTATGTGAAAAAAAATACTTAAAAAATTTTATAATCATATTTTATGATTCCTTTTGTGAATTTAAATTAAAGTAAAACCAAATATAAAAAATACAAAAACTAATTGTTAAAATACTATGAATTCCAATCGTTAAGAATATATTCTTAATTTCATTAAACAAAACTTTAATTATTCCTTCTTCGAATATTGAAATTACTTTATTATATATATTAATAATTAAAAAAGGGAATCTCGAAAATTCTTCATATTTAATTGAATTCAAATAAAATTCATTTGCTTTTGAAATATTCTTTTTAAGTCCAAGCCCAAAATTTTCCATTAAGCCTAAATTAAAATAACCATTTGAAATATAAAATTTATCTCCTGTTCCTCCTGCATAATTAATAAGTTGAATAAAATATTTAATTGCTTTTTTATAATTTTTAGTTTTATAATGTATAAGGCCATAATTATAAAGAGCAAATAAATTATTTTCATTTTTAATATCAAATTTTAAAAATTTTTTTGCTAAAAACATTTGATATTTTTTATCAATAAATATTTCATATTTTATTAATAAAATAGAAGCATTTAATATACAATTTTTCATTCCTTCAAAAGCAAGTTCTACAAATAATAAATATGCTCTTTTATATTTTTTTTCTTTATAGCATTTAATAGAATAATCAAATCTTTTTCTACTTAAAAGATTTCTTTCAGCAATATATTTAAAAAATTTATAATTTAATTGTTCTGAATGAAGCCTAGAATTAATTTTAAATTTATTCATCATAGCAAAAACATAAGTTCCATATAAATGATTATTAATTGCTAAAAAATTACTAAATTGATATGCCTTTTTTATATCATTTATATTATTAATATTTCCAATTAAATTTACTTGTAAAATATTATATAATGAACTCATACTTTTAAATAAATTATCTTTATCAACTCCCATTTGAAAATATTTATAAGCTAATTCTTCATTTTTTGGATGTCCTAACCCATAATAAATCATATAACCTATATTATTATTTGCAGATGAGAAACCTAAATTAACAGTAGATAAAAAATATTTATAAGCTTTATCATAATCTTTTTCAACTCCCCATCCATTTAAATATATATTTCCTAAATAATATAATGATAAAGGGTCATTCATTGATTCTCCTATTTTAAACCATTTAAAAGCTTCTTTTATATTTTGTTCTGTTCGAATTCCAAAAAGAAAAATTTTTCCTATTTCAGAAACTAATTTTTTCTTTTCATTTATATTATTTATCATTTTATAATAATTTATTATTTCTGATATATCTGATAATTCTTTTGTATTTTTAAATTTTTTGTTTATCAATTCAAATTCTTCTAAAGATATATCTTCAAAAAAAGGGTATATCAGATTATTAAAAAAACTTATATTATTATTAATTTCTTGTTGAACTACTTGAATAAGATATTCTGTTGCAATATTATAATTTTTTTTCACTCCATATCCATAATTAAATTTATAAGCTAAAGCTAACATAGCAGGAGGATATTTTGCTAAGCAACTACTATATAAAAATGTTAATGCTATTTCATTTCTGAGATTTTTATTTGTAAAATTGAAGTTATTATAAAATTTTGTTTTTGATATAATATTTAATAATTCATTTGATGAGAGTAAATTTAAATATTTTTTTGAATTTATTATAAAATTATATAAATCTGATGCTAATATTATATATATTTTATATTGAGCTTTTGGATTTGAAAAATAAGAAGAAATTATAAAAGAAGCAAAACCTTTTTCTAATTGAGGATTTGAATTATCTGCTATTCCTAAATATTCAAATAATCCTTTATAATAATATGCATTTGAAATTATTAGTGATAATCTATCATTTGGATTTTCATAAACTTTTTTTATATCATATGAATATTTTCCTTTTTCAAAATTTGAAATTAAAGTAAGAGAATGTTTATAACATTCTTCATTAAAATTTTCACATAAATCAATATATTTAATATATGAATTTATATCAGTGATATCTATTTCAGAACAAAGAACAACATTTATTACTAAAAATAAAATTATACCATAAAATATAAATAAATCATTCATTTAAGAAAAAAATTAAAAAAATAAATTTTAACAAAAAAAAAATAAAAAAAAATTATATAGTCAATCAAATATTTGAAATATTTATTATATAAAGTATTTTCATCAATATCCCTGAAAATAAAGTGTAAATATTATTTTTCAACAAATCCACTTTCTTTTGTTGAAGAATAAATAATTAATTAAGAAATATATATTTTAGTAAAAGGAAATTTATTATAAATAATTATTGATATTAACTTAAGATACTATTACTCTTAATTTATTAGTAAAAAATATTTCAATTGATATCATAGAATATAAATCTAAATAAATTGTTTCAACTATAAATATGTTATACCTTTTAAAAAACATAATAACAATATTTTTTAAATTATTTTGATTAAAGCTATTCTTTTAAAATAATATTTTTCAACAAATAAATTATATGTTACAAAATATGATATGATACTTTAATAAAAATATATTATAAAAATAAAAAAAACATGCTATATATATTAGCTAATAACATAATTATTATATTCTCCACTAATAAGAAACTTTCCTTCTGATTTATTTCTTCTTAATTGTTTTTCAACTTTAATTTTAATTAAATGTTCCATTTTTTTAAAATCAAAAGAACTCATAGCTTTATTTACATAACCTTCATGTACAAGAGCTTTTAATTCTAAATAAAAAGTCATATAAACACTTAATTTTACAAAAACATTATATTGAATCATTTCAAGAAATTTCATTTCTAAAATATTTAATTGACTTTTTTCAAAGAATGGATAAATATAAGAAAAATCACCATTTGATAAATATTTATCATCCCAAATTTTTTGGCTTATCATTAAAGAAACAAAAATTAAAGGTCTCCAATTTGTAGTTTGTAAACTTAAACCAGTTAAAGCAATAATTCTATTAATATATATTAAACTTATTATACAACATTCAGAAGAAAATTGAACACAATTATATAAAGCTTCAATAAAATTTATCATATCATCTAATGTAGGAATTTTTTTTATATTTTCTATTCTTTGTTTATCAAAATATTGAGGAAATTCATCAATATATTTTTCCTCTGAAAAATAATATAAGTCACTTTTTTTTGAAATTGTTTTTCCTAAATTCATATCTTCATTTAATTGACTTTGTAGTATTGTTGCAACTGCTTTTATCATATTTTTTACGTTTGGACTTGATATTGTTGAATTTAAAAATATATTACTTGTTGATGATGATTTAAATTCATGATATTGAGCTTTTGTTTCTACTCTTTTTATATGAGAATGAGTGTTTTGTTTTATTCCCGGAGTAAAAGCTAATTTATTTATTGACATATTGTTTTTTATATAATTTTTATTTTTTAAAAAATAATTTAAAAAATAAAAAATATAAATTGGATAAAAACTTATTAAAGATTTATGATAAGGAAGTTATTTATTTTTTAACAAAGTAAATAAAAGAATTCCTAGTAAAAATAAAAGAAAAAATATTTTTAAAATAAATTCTAAGGTAGAAAAAGATAATATTAAACTAAAAAATTAACTGAAATAAATTCAAATTCATTTATTCTATCAAATAATTTTTTTTTTCAAATTTTGAAAAAGATAATACTACTTTTCTCCTAAAGTTCATTTTTTAATTTGATTTTTAGCTAATTTTAATTTAAGTGAACCAAAAAAATTACAATTCAAATATATAAATTGAAAGAATAATTAATAAAAAATCCAAACATTAATAAAATTGGTCATATAATAGACTGTTTTTAAAAAATGATAAAGTAATAATCATAAT
>JAJJLU010000941.1:0-13648 GCA_023807065.1 Isotricha intestinalis
TGAAGACTTTAATGGAGAATTTTATTTTTTTTATTGTAATGATAATATTCATAATTTTAAAGATTTATTTTTTTAAAGTATTTTTAAAGGAATTAATTTTACTTGTTTTATAAAATTGATAATTAATATTATTTTCTTATTTTATTTAAAGAAGATATTTTTATTTTGGAATTTGGATTAGTTTTTCTTTATAAATATACTTTAGTTTTTAATTCTGATTCAAAAACAATTGGATATTATTATCCTTCTTTTGATGAAAACAAAAATGGTAATATTGTATTATATATAATTTTGATTATTTCTTTTTTAATTATTATCCTTCTTATTATATTTATATTTTATTTATTATCTTTAAAAAAAAGGAGATTACGAGCTAATGAATTAGACGATCAATATGATTATTTTTCTAAAATAAATTAAATGTGTGTTAAATAATATATTTTTATATTTATTTAAAATATTGTTTTATTATTATTTAGCAATGTTTTATTTTTATGGTTTTATTTAAACTTTTTTTAGGGTAGATTATAAACTCAATTCCATATTTCCAGATTTTGTGTTTTTGACAAATTTCCATATCCAAAAATTTTTCCATCATTATTATTCTCATTTTTTTATTTATTTTACATTTATTATTTTTATTTTATGAATCCTATATAAAAAATGCATTTTCTTATTTTTATGTTTTACTATCTGTATTTTTTCAGGATTTATAAATGTAAATCATTTAATTCCTTTGATGCTTTAACATAGTATTCTAAAGTTAAATTTCCATAAAATTGGGATATTATGAGATTTATATTCTTTTTTTATTAAATTTTTATTTATATTTTTTTATGTTTAAAATAATACATACATCCTGCCTATTTAAATTTATCATTTAAAAGTTTGAATTTTCTATTTTCTGTATAATATTTCTTCCATTTTTATTTTTTATTTCACTATCAACATTATAAACAATTTGCTATATATATAAATTAGATTTTCATATATTTTTCATTTTTTTTGAAGTATAGTTAAATATCTTTTATATCATAATTATCGTAATTCATTGAAATACTTAATTATTTTGTTTGATGATATATATATAGGATAACCTTATAATACGGTATATTTTTTAATATATAGTTTAGAAGAAAAGTTAGAACTTTATTTTGAAAATTCAATTTTATCTAATCAGATATAATCTTTTATACCATAAAATAAAAAATATATCCCTTATTTTAACACTTTAATACAAACAGATTAATATTATTTAATTATAAAAATTAATATTTCAAATTAGTGAATTGTAGAATTTTGAACAACCAAACTTCCCCACCTTATCTAAAGTACCCTTCCTCATGTGTACAACAGGATGAGTGGATCAATAAAAAGTTCCTTTCACTGGGAAAAAAATCTGGGAACTATTTTATAATCTTCTTATTTTCAGATGTTTTTTTAATGATATTTTATTTTTTTAAAACAATTTTTTTTTTAGTTATTATTAATTAATCATTTATTTTTCTAATAAATTAAATCCAAAAAATAATATTAAAACTATTCTAATATTTTCATTAATAATAAAAATGTCTGATGACTTTTTAGAAAAAGATTCAGATGTTGGTCTTTTTATTTTTTATTGTGTTTTTCAAACAATTTATTTTTACTGTGGACTAATAACTGAAGACCAATATACAAATATACAAGTTGAGACAAGTGATTATCATGATTTCACAATTAAAGAATATAATTATACTCTTCCTTATACAATTTTATTGGCTTCAAATATTCATATTGTGAAAATGTTTGTGTTATTAATTTTTTTTGTCATTTTTTTGTTTGTTTTATATTTTTCAGTAATATATTCAAATTGTCCTTCTTGTCAATATTCTAAGAATCATATATCATCATTCTTTAAAAATATTCATTTATTTCTATTTATAATAATTATTGATATTGTTCCTTATTTATTTATTTATCCTTATATTACACAATATATTTCTTATATTTGTATGCCTCTTTTATGGAATACAGGACAATATTTATTATTTTTAAGTATTTTTTATAAAATCAAATCTATAGATTTTACTGTAAAATCTTTTATTAATTCTATATTATTTAGTTTAATAAGTTTTGGATTTTATGTTTTTGGATTTTCAAAATATTATTTTGCAAGGAAAAGTGATTTTACTAATTGTTTTAATAATATAATAAGTATAATATTATTCTTTTTTACTCCAATTTTAAATCTTATAAAAGATTACTCAACACAAAAAATATTAAAATCTACAAGAATACCTACTTTATTATTAATAATAACACTATGGACAATAGAAGAAATAATATATATAATATTAAGATTAATATTTCTTTCAAATTACTCATTATTAAGTGGATTCAATTTAAAAGCTTTTTTTTATGGTTCATTAGAAATGTTTAATGCATTAACTCAGATATGTGCTTTAAATGTAACACCACTTCCAATTATAGGAATTACTAAAACAATAATTCATTTAACATATTTACCGATGAATTTTTTTCCATTATATTTAGTTTTAAAGCCATATGGTTATATTCTTCTTTCAACTCTTGCTTCTGTTTTTGAACTAATTGGTTATATTTTGTGTTTAACTTTAAATGAAAATGTTGTTTTTTATTTAGATATTTATCCTTCTCCTCAAGAAATTGAACAAGAAGAAAAAATAAAATCTATTGAAAAAAAAGAAAAAGAAATTCAAATGAGTACTGAAACTCCTTTTACTCCAAATAATGCTATTAATAATCAAAATATTAAAACAAATAAATATACGAAAGAAGATTATGAAGATGTAATTTCTAAATTAAATAAAGATAAAAGTAATATTGAAAGTGAAAAGAGACAATTACAAAATGAGATTAATAGTTTAACTAAGAGTAATTCTAGTTTAAATGTTGAAATAAATAAATATAAAATTAAAATAGGTAAATTAGAACAGGATAATCAAAAATTACTTTCAGATATAAATGAGAAAAATGAAATAATTAAAAAAAATAAGGTTTAGATAATTTTAAATTTAAAATTAAAAAAATTATAATTTGTTTTTTCAATAAATTTTTGTATATTTAAGTTAAATCATAATTAATAATTATAATATAAGTTTTCATTGATATTTTTTTTGAAAATTTTTTGAAATTATGAATTTATTTATATTACTTTTTTTTATTGTTTTTTCAGGAGTTTAATTTCCTTTTTATTAGAGAATCAATTCTTTAAACTTTTTTTTTATTTAATTTTGATTTTTTTAAAAAATAAAATATTAATTACTCTGAAATACATTTTTATACTTATTAAATTAAGGAAAAATAACTCAAAGAATATAAGACAAATAGAATTAAAATCTCATAATAGAAAAAAATAATCAATTAAAAAATATATATTATTCATAAATATAATTAGATTTTCATAAAAAAAAATTTGAATTATTAAATAATTGATTATCTTTCTTGAATACTTCTTTATTTTAAATCTTTATTTATTTTAAATTAAAAAAAATAAAATACATTCAAAGAATAATATACATAATTTAATAAAAATTTATTCTAATTTTTATCATTTAAAATGTCATCAAAAAAAATAGCATTTCTATATATAATATTTGATATTATAGAAATAGCAAATGTAATTTTATTATTTATAATATTATTCAATTCATATATTGATGATTCAAAACCTTCCTTTAAAGAAATATTAGATAAACGTATATTGTTGAATTTTTCATTATCAGAAGAAAAATGTAAAAATTCTTCATATTTTTTTTATGAATGGAATGGAAGAAAAGGAAATATTCCATATAATACTACATGTTGGGATAGTTATGATAAAGAATATTATCCATGTACTAAACAAGAATATAAAATATTAAGTGAAAGACAAAATATAAAAAAAATATATAATTATTATTTTTGTTATTCAAATTATTATACTTATGGATCATTATTAGAAAATAATATTATTAAAAATAATGAAAGTTGTCCTAATCATTTTAAAGATTGTGGAATTATTGATACTTTAAATCAAAAATTATGTTTAGATAAATCCATGGAATGTCCTTTAACAGATTTAATTATTTTAGATTATAATGATTTAAATTATAACTTTTATTATAATTCTAATAATTATATTAAATATAATAATGAATTTTTAGGAAATAAAACAATTTTTGTAAGTAATAAAAATAATAGTGAAGGTATTATTGGAAATTTAATTTTAAGTGATAATATTCCTTGTATTAATGAAAAAGAAAAGAATTGGAAATCATTTGATAAATATGAAATACCTTCTGAAGAATGTAAAACTGAAATAAATGGAAAAAAAAATGATGAAAGATATAAAAAAATAGGAAATATAACTTATAATCAAATTTATAAAGATAATTTAAATAATAGTGATTATGAAATAATGAAACAATATTTATCAAATTCTGATATTTTAGGTTTATATAAAAGAATTAATATTGGAATAAATAAAAAATGTTTAGATAATAATTATTTAATAAAATTTCAAAATTGTCTTTCAATAATATTTGTAAAAATTTTGGTTGTTTTAATCCTTATTTTTTTTATTGTTTCCGGTAAAACTCTCATTTTTTGGATTTTTGTGTGTATTTTAAAATGTAAAAATCCATATAATGATGAAGAATATTCATTACCTTTAAAAATTGAAAATTTAATAACAGCTGTTTTTAATCTTTTATTTATTGTATTGATTTTTCCCAGTTTTATAGAAATTCAAAAATTTAAAGATGATTTTTTATGTAGTGATGAATTAAGTAATAAATTAATATATAAAAAGAATATTGATTATTATAGAGTTAATGATAAATTGAAATCAATTATAAAAATAAATTTAATATTGAATGGGATTATTGTTCTAATTTTTATTGTATTATTTATCTATTGGATGTTAGATAAATCAAAAAAAAAAAATGAAAAAGAAAATGAAAATGAAACTAATGAATTAAGTGAAACTGAAAATGAAAATAAATATACATTCTTTCCAGAAACACCAACTCCCAAATTTTAAATTTTTGTTGTATTTTTTAACTACTTTTTATTGAAATAGTTTTTATATTATATTTTTTTATCTTTTTCAATTTTTAAAAAATACTAATTGATTTAATTAAAATTACTAAAAATTATTAAAATTTAGTAATTTTTTTTAATTTTTTTGGATGTAATGATTATATAAGGTTTTTTAATAAACCAATAATATTTTTTTATTTTATATTAAAATCAATCAAATTTGAAACTATTTTTATATAAAAGAAAAATCAAGATAAAATAATAATATAAAAAGAAAATAATTTACAAATAATACATTTAAAATATTTTTATGAATAAAAATTTTATCTCAATTGATTAATTTTAAATATATTTTTTTAATTGAATTTGTGAGCCACTTTACAACCTTTCTATATAAATTAATACTATATTATTTACTCCCTATTAATATTTTAAATCTAGAAAATACAGCCTTATATATTATTTTAAATTTTTTACTCCCTAATAATTTAATTAATAGAATTACACACTATAAATTAACCAATCATTTTTTTACATTAGGCTATTTTTAAATAAAAGAATTTTTACACACTAAATATTTAAATATTTATACAGACTAAAATTTAAAATTAATATACTTTCTAAAAAATAAAAGAAATATAAACATCCTGATGAAATTATTAAGAAATATACATCCTAATGATAAAAATTAAAAAATACCCACTAAAATTAATATAAATAATAAACACACTGAAAATATTAATGAATCAATTTACAATCTTTTCATAATAATTTATTTATCTAACTCTCTATCATTTATAATATTATTATTTTACCTCCTTTTTAATTTTAATGAATTAGTTACTTTCTATCAAAATTAATTTCTACTAAAATTACCCACTTTATTTTTAATAGATTAAATACTTCCTACAATATATTTATTATAAATAAACTCTCTTTTGTTAATTAAATTATATTTTACTTTCTATAATTCTTTTATATTAAAATATACTCTCTAAATTTAAATTTATCTCTTACTCTCTTTATAATTTAAAGATTAAATTACTCCCTATAATTATAAAATATTTATTTACTTCTACCTTTTTATTGTAAATAAAAATATTTACTGTCTAAAATATTATTTAGTAACCTTACTTCCTTTACATATTTATTGATTTAATGTACATACTAAAATTATTTAACTTTTAATGTTTTACTGCTTATTTTATAAATAATAATATCTTATTTTCTATAATATTAATAAGGAATTTATTACATACTAAAGATAAAATAAATGTTTCTTACTCCCTTAAATAAATAAAATAATTTACCCATTAATAAATTAAAATATATTCTTATTATCTCATTAATTAATATTCAATTTATTACTTCCTTTTATTTACATCTTTTATCTTACTTCCTATGAAAAATTAAAAGAGTAGTTTTCTTTCTTATTTTATATTATTTATCTTTCTTTCTATCATTTTATAATATTTAAGATACTGACTTTTATATGTTTAATTTTTATATACTTTCTATATTCAATTAAGATTAAATTACTGACTTTATTATTAACATAATTTATTTACAGGCTTAATCCTTTATTTATTTTCTTACTTCCTGTAATAAAAATAACAGAATTTACATACAATATTTTTTAAAATATTTATTTTACTCGCTTAATTTATAATCAAATATATCCTACCCACTTTTTTTAAATATATTTATACTTCCTTTATTTTTTTAATAATATTATTTCACTTTCTATAATATTATAAAACATTTACATACTAACCCTATTTATAAAATTTATTTACTGGCTTTAAAATTATTATTTAAAAATTAACTTCCTAAAATTTATAATTTAACTAATTTACTTCCTAAATATTATTATTATGTTACATTCTTTTGATAATAAAAAATAAATCTTTTACTCCCTTAAATTATATTTAATAATTACTTTCTTCAAAATTATATATAAATCTTACCCACTAAAAATTATTATTTATTTATACAAACTAAAAATAACTATAAAATATTACTTGCTAATTAATTAATATTCATTAAAAAATACATGCTAATCTTTAAAAAATATATTTTTAACATCCTATTATCATAAATTAAATAATTACACACTTAAAAATAATTAAATTTTTTACTTTCTAAAATAAGTTTAATTTATATTTATACTCTCTAAAAAAAATTAATAGAAAATACACACTGAAAATCATAAATGAACAATAAATAATACTCTATAAAATTAAGATAATAATTTTCTTTAATTCCCATTTAAAACTATTATTTTGAATAATTGGAAGTATAATATTCTCATCAATTTTAATTTTCTCTTTTATAAAATTTAAACATTTAATAGAATAGTATTTATAATTATTTTCATTATCATTTTCATAAACAGATATATTATCCTTTATACTTTTAATTTCTTTTATAAAAGAATTAATTTCACTTTTCATTTTCGATATTTTATTCATATAAAATTCAATTTTACTCATTTGTAATTCAAATTCTTTTAATTCATTTTCAGAAATTCCAATTTTATTAAAAGGATAAATTTTATGAGAAGAATGTAATTTTAAGCAATTATCACAAATATTATTTTTACATGTTGAACAATAATAATTTACATTTTTAGAATGTGATTTACATTTTAAAGTAAATAAAGGGAAATTTAACTTTTGATTTAAAGTATTTTTAAAGAAAGGATGTTCAAAATATTGATCCCAAGAAATTCTTTGATTTACATTTGGAATTAACATATTCTTAATTAAATTATCTAAATTTTTATCATTAATAACTTTTAATTTCTTATTAGATTCAATTTGTTTTATTATATCATTTCCTTTAAAAGGATATTCTTTAAATAATAAATAATAAATTATTATTCCTAAACTCCATATATCACTTTTAAAAGAAATTGCCTTCAAATCTTCTTTTAAAATTTCAGGTGCTTTTGTTTCTGTTTTTACATTTAAATTATTTTTATCTTCTAAAAAATTATTAGTTCTAAAATCTGATATTTTAAAATTTGTTTTATCTATTCTTGATTTATTTATAGACATTAAAATATTTGAAAGTTTTAAATTTCTATGAATTATTTTATTATTATATATTTCCTTTAATCCTTTATTTAATTCTAATAAAAATTCTCTTATTTCATCTATTGATAAAGAATCTTTTCTTAAATTTAAATATTGTTCTAAATTATAATTATATAATTCTAAAATTAAATAATAGGAATCTGAGGTTTCAAATGATTCAATTAATGAAATTGAAGATTTTAATTTGTTCATAATTTCTATATCTGAAAATATATTTTGTGGTGATTTTCCAATTTTTGATTTTTTTATTTCTTTAATAGCAACATATTCACCTATTGTTTTATTTTTAGCTCGATAAACATCAGAGAATAATCCTGAACCTATTAAATCAATTTTTTCAAATTTTTCCCAAATATTATTAATTTTTTTCATTTTTTATTTAATTATTCATTATTCTTTTTTTTTAATTTCAAATAATTTATTTATTTTAATAATAATTCTAAAAATAAATAATTTAAATTCCTTTAATAATATTCTGAAATAGAAAAATATAATATACACTGAAAAACCAAAAACAGAATAATAAATTATTATCAAATAACGTCAAAAAAAAGAACATTAATTGTTAGAGCTTTTTAGAGATATATTAAAGAAAGTTTTTAAATATTTTAGAGAAGAAAATATAATATTTTAATATTTGAAGTAATTAAGAATATTCATACACATATTTATCATTTGGAGAAAACCTTTGATAAATTTTTCAAATGTTAATAATATACCTAAATGAAATATAGTTATAGATAATCATGATTATTATTGTGATGAAAAGTCTAACAAATAACAAATTCTATAAATAAAAGAAAATCTTAAAAATTTAATTATAATTTCAACTTATATAAATCAAAGAAATATCGATATAGATCTGATTTATGGAGAAATGATATTGATATAATATTTTTTTATAAAGATTTTACTATCATTCAAACTCAATCTGTTTCTTACACCAAATAAGATTTTAATAGAGAAAATGGAAGTTTTTCAAAAAATGAATATAATAATATAGAAAAGTTAAAACAAAATAATATTGGATTAATAGAAAATTGAAATTAAAAGAATTTACTTTTAAAATAAAATATTTATTAATTTATTTGCCTTTTGATAAAAATAAAATTTAGATATATTAATGATATTAGGATTAAAACTGCTGTTAAAGTTTATTTAGATTTAAATAAATTTAAAAAATGGATTGAAGGCTTGTTAGTTTTAAACAAATTATTCATCCTAATGATTTTAATTATCAATTAATTTTAATAATAAAAATATAATATTTAGTATTCCAATTGTTATCAAATTCTAGGATTTAGAAAAGAAATGATTAAAAATTCTTAAAAAATTAAATAATGAAAATATCATATGAATATGTGCCATTAACTTTTGTTTATAATATTGTATTATATTCAACAATTTTATTGTCTTAAAAGTAATAACATAAATAATGCTTTTTTAAATCATTTTTAAATATCATTAATTAATATTAATCATTTTTTAAATTCTTATTTTAAAATATTATAAAAATAAAAAAATTAAAATTAATCTTCATTTCTCAATTTTGGCTCATTACTTTTAATATTACAATCATTTTTAATTCCAAGAAACATACTATTTATATCTGTATTATTATTAATCTTAAAAGAAGTTAAATCTAAAGAATTTAAAGAATAACATTTAGAGAACATACTATTCATATTAGTAACTTTATTAGTATTAAAACACAATAAATTTAAAGAAGTTAAAGAAGAACATTCAGAAAACATATAACTCATATCAGTAACATTAATAGTATTAAAATTAGATAAATTCAAAGATTTTAAAGAAGAACAATTAAAAAACATATAACTCATATTATTTACATGAATAGTATCTAAATTAGATAAATTTAAAGATGTCAAAGAAGAACAATTTGAAAACATACTAGTCATATTAGTAACCATATTATTATTAAAATCAGATAAAGTTAAAGAATTCAAAGAAGAACATTTTAAAAACATACTACTCATATTAGTTACATTATTAGTATTAAAATTAGATAAATCAACAGAAAACAATTGTTCACATTCACAAAACATATAATTTGCATTTGTTAATAGTTCTTTAAACTTAAACTTAACAGTATATTTTCCTTCTTTTGGAAAATTATATTTATAACAAAAATCTATTTTTTTATCATTTATATATATTTCACAATTGTTTTTTATTTCTTTTTCATTACTGGAAGCTCCTTCAAATCCCCAATTTTCATGTGCTTTTTTTACTTCTTCATAAGAATTTATTATTCTAATTCCTTCTTTTAAATTATTGTTTTTAATATCATATGTACAAATTATTTCATTTTGATTTTTTAATGTTACTAAGTCAATAAATCTTAAGTCATTAAATTTCAATTTTTGATTAATTGTTTCTAATTGTGAAATTATATATTCTTTAAAATTATTTTTCATATCTTTTTCATAAATAAGTTTATTTTCTTTAATTTCTTTCATTTTCAATAATAAGTTTTGAATATTTTCTTTCTTTTTATTTAAGGAATTTAAATTATTGTTAATTTCTTCATATAATAAATCTATTTTCTTAATTTCATTATCACTTAATCCTATTTTATTAAAAGAAATTATTTTATGAGAAGAATGTTCTTTAACGCAATTATCACAAATATTTTTTTTACATTTTTCACAATAATAATTAATAATTTTTGAATGAATAGAACAAGCAAAATTAAATTGATTTATTTCATCATTATATTCAGTTTTAAAAAAAGGATGATTAAAATATTCATCCCAAGAAATCCTTTCATTAGGATTAATCTTTAACATTTTAACAATTAAATCATTTAAAACACTATCATTACTTAATTTAAGTTTTTTTCCAGAGGTAATATCTTCATATAACATAATTTCATTTTTTCCATTATAAGGGTAACTTTTATTTAACATAAAATAAATAACAACTCCTAAACTCCAAATATCACTTTTAAAAGAAGAATTTCCTTCTTTTAAAACTTCAGGAGCCATTGTTAAAGGAGTACCAACTAGTGTTTTAGTATTTACTAAATCTATTATTTTACTTGAACCATAATCAGATAATTTAATTAAACATTTATCTAATTTATCTATTGATATTAATATATTACTTGGCTTTAAATCTCTATGAATAATGTTCTCATTTTTAAATATTTTAAATACATTATTTAATTGGAGTAATACTTCTTTTATTTCTTTTATAGAAATCGGATTTTCTCTTCTTTTAACGTAATCTTCTAAATTACATTCACATAAATCCATTATTATATAAATATTATCTTTTGTTTCTATTTTCTCTTTTATACAAACAGTATTTTCACTTTTTATTTTATTCATTATTTCTGTTTCTCTTAATAAAGAACTTAATGATTTTTGATGTTTTAGTTTATTTACATTTTTTATTGCAACTAAATTTCCTGTTTTCTTATTTGTTGCTTTATATATATCTCCAAAATTTCCTCCTCCGATAAATTTAAAGTCATAATAATTTTTACAATCAACGTGAATGTTTATCATTTATCTAATTATATGTTTTTAAATTATTTTATTGATTTTTAGTTTTATTTATTATGGGAAAAAAATAAAGAAAATTTATTGATGTAATAAAATATTGCTTTTATATTAGTTTTACTTTAAAATATGATAAATAAGTTATTATTTTTTAAATTTAATAAATAATATTCAATAAAATACTTTTTTATTTATAAAAAATATATATTTCAAATAATTAAAATTAATTCTCCTTTTGAGATAATTTACTTCAAATGCTAATATTTTTAAATTTATAAAAAAACAATTCTTTTATTTTTTGATATAATTTAAATAATTTTTACTCAATTCTTTTAATGATTTTATTCAATTAATATTATATCATGAATCAAAAAATAAATTAATATTTGATTTAAATTTAGAAAAAATTAAAATCAAACAACAAAAAATAAAAAAAAAATATTTTTTATATTTCAAAAACTAATAAATTTCAAATCAAATAATAAATATATAATAATATGATAAAAAAAAAATATTTTTAATTATTTTTTAAATGTTTATCATAAATATTTATTTTTTCAGTATCAATATCAAATTTAATAAGTCTACCCAAATTATCAAAACCAATGAATTTTTTTCCAAAGGAATGTAACATTTGTGAATGATATAAAATAATTCCTTTTTCTAAAGCATTTTTATTTTCTTTAATTAATTGAATTTGATTATTTTCAAATTTAACTTCAATACTATTTTTTTCATAAGATTCTCCTCCTTTAAAACCTCCAAAAAGTATTAATTTATCAAATAAATTTACAACTCCCATTGTACTTACTTTAATATCAATATTACTATTATAAAAAACCCAATTTTTATTTTCATTAAGTTCTAATAACTCATAACCATTATTATAACTTACGCTTTTAGTATCAAATCCTCCAATTAAATAAATATATTTGTCTTTAATATAAAATAAAGTTCCATTCATTCTAATTGAATTTAAATTAGGTAATAAATCCCAATGTTTAGGATTATTAATATTTATTTTTTCACAAGTTAAATTATTACTTCCTGAACATACTACAATAATATTTTTAGATTCTATAAATAAAATATTATGATTTTTTCTTCCGTTATTCATACTTGTAAAATTTTCTATTTCTGGTCTTTTTAATTGTTCATTAAAAGTTATTTTAAAAGTTAATTTTTGTTCTATCGAATTTTTTGTTCCTCCTGTTAAATAAAAAGCATTTTTTGCATTTACTCCTTTAGAATGTTGAAAAGGAAATATTAAGTATTTTTCATTTTTAAAATATTCTTCTTCAATTTGATACATTTTTATATTTTTTTCTATTGAATTATATACTATTATTTTACCTAGGGAATTACCTGTTGTAATTACTGAAAAAAAATATTTTGGAATGTGATTAGAGTAATTATAATTCTTTATTTTATTATCATTTGTTAAATCTATTATTATTTTATTTTCTTTTTTCTTTACTAATTTAGGAGATAAAAAAGAATAATTTTTTGCTTCTTCAGTTTTTTGTTTTTTTATTGGGCTAGAAATTGTATCTTCTTCTCTTTGATTGTGATTCATGGTTTTATTTCCTAATATTTTGTTTTCTTTATGTTCTGAATTATTTTTTGATAAAATATAAATGTTTAAATCTTTTATTTGTTCTTCAAAATAATTTTCTATTTTTTTTAGTGTTGTTAAGTAATTAGTTTTTAATTTACTTAAAAATATTTTTTGACTTGGAAATAAAACATCATTTGAAATGTCATTTTTTATTTGAGTTAATTTATTCTTATCATTAAAAATGGAAATTAATTTTTCTTTTGAAATACTTTCTAAACTAAATTTTTTTAATCTATCATTAATTACTTTTATTTCTGAATTAAAATTAAATATTTTTTTTTTATACATGATCGATTCAATCATTTTATTTTTTAATACATTTATTTTTGGGGATTGGGGATTGGGGATTGGGGATTGGGGAT